>BQNB010001431.1:0-139985 GCA_026074375.1 Tanacetum coccineum | reverse complement strand
ACTATCTCCCCCAACTTTATAATTGTCATGTTGGCAATCCTTTACCACTTTCCAAGCTTTTTGATGGCTGTTATTGACTCCAAAGAAGCACAATAGAAATTAAAGGCTGAGATTTGTTTTAGAATCACCTCACACAACAAACATACTTGGTTTTTGTCTCTACAAAGAAACACAGAAGAAAGAAGAGAAGGAAGACCAAGAAACCAAGACCTTAGTATAAATAGGCCATCTTGTAAGCCATGAAAGGCATCTAGGTTTTTAAATTTTTAATCTTTTAAGTATTTTTATAAATTATGTCTTTAATTTAAGCATTGTATCTGTTTCTTTAAGCAATTAATGGAGTATTGAGTTTTCAAGTTAAAATCCCAATTTATAATTCCGTGTAGTAAATTGTTAAATTGTTATGAAAATTTGTTCAAAAGCTTTTATAAGGGGTTAATTTGAACCTACTTGCAGTAAAGTTATAAAAGGAGTTAAGTTTGTAGTTAGAAAAACCAAAAAAAGATACTCATCTCAAATACACCACAGCTTATGGATGATAAGCCAGTTCTGGATGGGCTTATGGACTCTCACTAGCTTGTTTTATACAAGCTAGAGCTTGTAGACTCTTGGTTTAACCCTGTTTTGAGCAAGGGAGTTGTAAGTTTTTATTTTTCTTATTTTGCTTATTTACTGTAGAACTGCTTATTAGTGCTTATTAGTTACCTATCTTTGCTTATTTATGCTTTGTCATGATGTCTAGTGCTTATCTTGCTTAGTTGTTAGTTTACAAACAGTTTGTGTCACTTTCTGAGTTAGTACTGGTAGTATGCTTAGTTAATACTGTTAGATTGATTCAGCTTATTTAAGTGCTTATTCTTGATTGAAGTCTGCTCATAAGTGCCTTATTTTGTTATTTGATAATCTGTTTTTAACAAATTAGGACCAAATCAGTTTAAAATAAAAAGGAAAATGATTTTTGAAAACTTTAAGGGGTGTTTGGAACAAGCAGTACTAACCCATAGTTAGTACTGCTGGTTCTATTTTTGGGATTTTTAAAGCTAGCAGTACTAACTCCAAGTTAGTACCGTTAGTTAAAATTGTTAGTACTGTTGGTTCATTATTGCTTATTAGCTTATTATTTCTGCTTATTTAAGATTTCCTTAGCTTTTTAGAGTAGATTAAGCCCATTTTCGTTTACTGTCTTTAGGAGTAAGCTTACTTTAGCTTATTTGCCTTTTCAAGCAAGTTTAATAGTATATCAGTCTGTAGCTTTTTAGTTTATTTGCCACTTTAGTTTATTCTAGTTGCTTATTCTTATGCATGAGGGCTTATTAGGGGTAGTTAAATATCTGTTTTAGCTTATTTGCTTATTTCTTGTTTCATTGTGTTTTGTTAAAGCTAGCAGTACTAACTCAAAGCTAGCAGTACTAACTCCAAGTTAGTACTGTTGAGTTTCTCTTGCTTAATTTAGCTTAATTGCTTGTTGAATTTGCTTATTTAGGGTTAGTTTAGCTTTTTAGGTTTGTCTAGGCCTGCTCTAGCTTAATTGGTTTTGTCTTATGAGTATTTAAGCTTATTTGTGTCTTAGTATAAAAGTTTTTAGTGATTTTACCATTCCTAGCCTTTATGCCTGCTCTAGCTTATTTTCCTTGCTTATCTTTCTTCAACCAAACTGCTTAGCAGTTTAGCATTTTTATCACTTTAGGGTTAATTTTTGATAATATAGTTTTTTTAGCTCGCATTTTTTACATTCCCATCTCATTTTAGGTTTAAATCTTTAATAGCTTTCGTTGTCAGGTTTTCCTTAAATTCTTTTGCATTTTAATCAATCAAATCATTATTCCATTCAAGCATCAATTATCATTCGTGAAAGTCATTAACTCAGTTCCAAGCCTCGTTGGGACTTACGACCCGGGAAACCACTTCCGGACATAATAATATTTTAATTTGTGAACCTCTTGACCATCCTTGGCTAAAGGTAATTGGATAGTGTTTTGCTTGTTGTGTTTTAATAATATATATATATATATATATATAATATAATATAAATATAATATTATATATATATATATATATAAATATATATATATATTAAATATATATGATATATATATTATATAGTATATATAAAATATTATTAAGACGACTTCAATTTTTGCGTGTTGCCGGGGAAGCTCTGAAACGAATTATCAGTTACGATTGACCAATTGTGTTTGAATTTTGTGAATATCTCTTTTTATTTTTATAAAAATACAAAAATAATTTTTCATTTTCTTTTTAGTATATAAATATAAGACAAGAAAAAAACCAAAAATAAAAAAACATTGCTTATTCAAGAAATAAAATTTCACAAGTTGGTAAATAAAATACCCAAATAAATATTCCTCAATTGAGGTATTATCATAATAAATTCCGGTACCTTGTTTGGTTCCCAAATCAAACAAAAGATTAAAAACTTGCCAATTTGTGTCTCTTACTACGTAAAACGGCTCACCTTGAAAAGATAAAACAAACTAAAAAGTAGGGATAAGAGGTTGTATCCGAGGAACTACGACCCGAAAGAGAAAATAAGCTCGTTCAGCTATCCTACTCCTACCGCTCACTGTGCGTTTTTATCTTTTTATAGCAAACCGTGAAGTAAGTAGATTATTTGTTGAAGTTGTCCTACCTCATAGTCCATTAAAATACATTGTGAATAAATCTTTGAAAAAACAAAAAAAAATTTTTTAGTGTAAATTCTCTTTTCATATTTCTATTTTGTGCATGCGCACTCGTTCTCAAGCCCGTAAACGTCGACAACAACAAGTCCAACAAACTTCTGTTGGAATTTCACCCAATCTTGAGAAACCAAATAACAATCAATAAACTTTCAATCACCCATAGTTATAAGATGGCCGATAATCGAACAATGATGGCGCCAATTACTGCAAAGCACACCACCGAAGGGTTGCGAGGATGCGATCGTTGTTCCCGAAATTACCGCGAACAACTTTGAGATCAAGCATGGTCTACTTAATCTTGTTTAAAACAAGCAATTTTTTAGACATGATAAAGAAAGAACCCCCACATGCCTCACATCCAAGTTATTTTACAACAAGATTAAAATCATCACTTCACCTCCTTCTCTACGATGAAGTTCCCAAACGTCCCGAGTACGTCGGTTAAGCTTATGCTTTCCCATTTTCCCTAGAGGGAGCCGCCCAGATTTGGCTTGAAAAAGAACCCCCTTGATCGATTCTTACATGGGACGATCTTGTTTCGAAATTCATTAACAAATTCTTCCCTTCCTCTAAAACAACAAATCTTCAAAATGAAATCACGAGATTTCAACAAAAATTTGATGAAACATTTTACGAGGCATGGGACCGATTCAATGATCTTCTTAGGGGATGCCCGCATCATGGGTTTTTAGAATTGCATCAACTCGATACATTCTATAATGCCCTAAATTCGAATGATCAAGATTCATTGAACTCCGCTGCGGGTGGTAACTTTCTGGATAAAATGCCTCGAGAATGCCTAAAAATCATCGAGAGCAAGTTCATTAGTTCGTCAATCATAAGATGCAAGGCCATTGTTGCCAAAGTAAGTACGGAGCTCTCTACCCTACAAATTCCCACCCGATGTTTCTGGAAAAACTTTAAAGATATGGTTAGAGCATTGATTCTCGATAAGAAAAACCAAACCCCAGCTCCCGTAAAAGCGGTCGAGCAAAGTTGTGTAACTTGTGGGGGTGGTCATTCTTACCAAAATTGTCCAGCCACCGATGGCAACATTTATCGTGACAATATCCAAGAGTATGTGTCACAAGCCGCTGCGGCAAATTTCAACCAAGGAAATACCGGTTACCGACCTCAAATGGTTGCAAGTCAAATTCGACCTCCCGGTTTTCCTCCCGTTCAAAACCATCAAGGAAATAATCAAAACAATTTCAATCGGGGAAACAATTACAATCAAAACCGAGGGAACAATTTCAACCAAAGCCAAATTTACCGACCCCAGGTTAATCAACCACCAGCTTACCAAGCTCCTGTTCCTCAGACACATGGTGTGTCCAAAACTGATTTTGACAACTACGTCAAGGCTAATGATGCAGTTCTGAGGAATATGCAAAACCAAGGCCAAACCTTGCAAAACCAAATGGCCAATTTAACGGACATGCTTTCCAAGTTCGTGATTTCTAACACCGCCTCTACTTCAGGTTCGGGAACTCTCCCTAGTAACACCGTTACTAACCCGAAGGAAGACTTGAAGGGTATTACTACCCGAAGCGGTGTTGCATATCAAGGACCCGCGATTCCTTCTACTTCATCTTCTTCTCCGAAAGTAATGAATCGTGATACCGAGGTTACAAAGGATACGATTCTTCCACTTAAGTAACGAAGCACCAAAGACGTCCAACCTCTGGTAGTTCAACTCCAATCCCAAAATCCAACTTCCGAGCCCGATGTTGCTCCCATTAGTGCTCCGATACCTAACCAAAGAATGTCAATTCCATTTCCTTCAAGAAGAAATGATGAAAGGCGCCGTGAAAAAGCTAACGACCAAATTGAGAAATTCTACAAAATCTTTAGAGATTTGAGTTTTGAAATAGCGATTACGGATGCCTTGACCCTTATGGCCGAAAATTTGCCTCGACTCTAAAAACTTTAATCGGAAACAAAGAGAAGTTGAGTGAAATGCTAAAACGAGAATTGCTCAGATCAGTCAACCTAAACGAACGTTATACCGAAAAAACTTGGAGACCCTGGCTGATTTCTTATTCCATGTGAATTTTCCAAGATTAATATATGCAACGCCTTGGCCGATCTCGGCGCAAGCATTAATCTTATGCCATATTCCGTATGGAAAAATCTCTCTCTTCCCGCAACTAACTTGACTTGCATACGCAAGAGCTAGCAGACTGTTCATCACAAACCGATCGGATCACGCCAAAGACGTGCCGGTTAATGTGTGAAAGTTCCAATGTTCCAGCAGATTTCGTGTCGTGAGATTTTGTAACCAACCACCTCCGATTTACCTTTAATTTCTCGGTATAAGTTTCTTAAATACCAGTCTTTGCGTTGAAGATGTTTTTGAAGGTGTAATAACCCTTCGTGTTGGACAAAGAGGTCCTCACTTCATCTGGACCAAAACTTCAAGATACACTCTAATTACAATCTGATGACGGCAAACCGAATCGACGTCCATTTGAATTTGCAATTGAAGAACTTGCAAGAATTTTGAGGTTTTTCTGATTCAGTTGCATACGTATCCTTCTCCGGATTACGATCTAATTTTTAAAATTCTCAACCAACACTAACTCCTTCGGGGATAGTCACTTTATCCTTCTCAGAAGAAGCCATTGCTTTATAGCTATCAGATGAGAGCAATTCAAAGGAAATTGATGCTACTTACTATGATCCAGAGGGTGACATTCTTATTCTGGAAGCACTTCTCAATAGTGAACCATTACCTCCTTTCTGAATCACAAAGATATATACGCGATTCCTAAATCCCGGAAAGACTTAAGTGTTTAAGGCTAAAGTCGTTAAATCATCATTGATGAGCCTCTCGAGTTGAAACACCTAAGGACTTGCAACCTCATTTAGATACTCATTTTTTGGAAGGCTACGACAAGATTGCCCGGTCCATAATTGGTCGAAAGGATTTAAATATGATGAGGAAAAGGCAGCTCTTATCAAGGTTTTAAAGTCCCACAAGCGAGCCATCGCTTGGAAACTCTCCGATATCAAGGGTATTGATCCAGAGTTTTGCACTCACAAAATCCTTATGGTGAAGAAGGACTAACGAACCAACAGTTCAGAGTCAAAGACGGTAAACCAAAGATCCATGAAGTCATCAAAAAGAGGTTGAAAAACTTCTGACGCCGGATTAATTTAATCCGAACTTTGATCAGTGAACGGATAAGCCCCGATTACACTGTGTACCCAAGAAGGGTGGCATAACCGTCGTCAAGAATGATGATAATGATTTGATACCACCACTCGAATGGACACGGGTGTAAGAGTGTGCATATGACTATAGAAAGTTAAATGAATCCACCCTAAAAGACCACATTCCCATAACCCTTTATGGATCAAATGCCTCGAAAGACTCCGCGGAAACCTATAACTATTGTTTTCCACCTCAAATGGCTTCTCGGGTTATATTCCAGATTCCCACATTGACGTCGAAGGACCAAAAGACGGACAACATTTTACTTGAAACCATGTACGGAACTTTTGCTATCCGCCGCATGCCTTTTGGGCTATGTATTGCACCAGGCACATTTTCAACGATGTAATGATGGCAATCTTCCATGCAGATCGAAAAGACAATGGAAGTGTTCATAGGGAATGACTTCTCGGTCCTTCGGAAGATTCTTTCTCTACATGCCTAGGGACCCATTTGGAAAAAATTAAAGCGGTGAGAAGAACCAATTTACCCTTAAGTTGGGAGAAAAGAGGCCATTTTAATGGTTAAAGACAAGGCAATGTTCTTTGGACACAAAATTTCTAAGTCGTGAATTGAGGTCGAAGTCGAGCTAAAGTTTAAAGGTTATAACCAAGCACCCATCAACCCCGACTAATGTAAAGGAGTCCGTAGTTCTTGGGCAAAGTCAGTTTTTAATACTACAGACTTTCATTCAAGACTTTCAAAAATTTTGCCCATCCAATGAAACCCACTACCACTTGCTTTGCAAAACGAGACTATCCTTTTTTTCTTCTCAAAAAGAGTGTATCGAATCCTTTAATACACTTAAGAAGAAAATTGACCGAGGCTAATAGCTTAAAGGCGTATTAGTGCTGCTCTAACCGAGGTCTAATAGGGGGCTATAAAGGCTTTTGCACTTTGTTCGCTCGGGGCTTGTTACTTGGCTTGCCTGTTAGGCTATATGCTATGCTGTCTTCATTATTATTTTTACTTCCTTTATTGCTTCTTGTTGCGCTGCATATTGCGTCCTTAGCTTTTCTTCGCTCTCTTCTACTTGGCTCTGGCTTATTAAATTATCGCTTACCGAGGGCTTTTTGCTTGGCTGCTGCTTACACGCCCTAATGTCTTACATAAGGCCTCTAGCTTTTATAGGGCTGCTACCAATTTTAGATTGCTAGCCCGACTGGGGACGACGTTGCCCTTCGAACTCAGTTGATGCATGCAACTTTGGCAATTAGGGCATCCACCTATGGTTGGGCAAACGAAAAAACAAGCATTTCCAACCAAATCACTGAAGCCGCAAAAACTGACTGAAGATGAAGCTCAAGCACGACTACACAAAATCGAAAAAGAATTAACATGTCGTAGTGTCAATGCTTTTGCAGAAAATACCGATCATATCTTGATTTGTCCCCAAGATATAAGGCCCATAGTGGTACACCTGACCATTCTGCTATAAAGTATCTCTTGCTAAAAAAAGGATGCTAAGCAAACTTGATGTGGTAATCCATTGGCCTCCATGAATTACGATGTTAGATCCAAGACAAAAAAAGAGCAGAAAATCTTAGCCGTCGATCATACTCCTCTAGACTTGAAGAAACCTCACCAAAAATGAGTTCGAGAACAAGGAATCATGGCCACATATCCCTGTACATCGAGACTCTTGGAATCGGTTGCTCTTCGTGATAGATACTACCCCATGTTTGCGATTTTGGCAAATTAACAAAGCGGGGAACTTCATTTGTCAAGAGAATGTCGTCTAATAGAAAAACACGTTTTCAAAGATGACAAACAATATTTCTTGGACGACCCGTTTCTATTCAAGCTCAGTTGAGACCAAGTAATAAGGCCCTGTTGTAATGGGGCAAGAAGCTTTTGACATTCTCCAAGCTTGCCACATTGGACCCGGACCCTGCCCACCGGGGGACACAACGGTGCCAATTACACGCTAAAAAAATCTTTGATTCTGGATTTTATTGGCCCACGATCGTACAAAGATGCCCATAACTTTGTCAACCCGATGTGACATTTGTCAACGCAAGGCAAAATTTCGCAACATATGAGATGCCACAAAACTCTATCCAAGTTTGCGAAATCTTTGACATTTGGGGCATTGATTTTATGGGGCCGTTCCCGTCTTCAAGAGGGAACAAATATATACTCGTGGCAGTCGATTACTTGTCAAAATAGGTTGAAGCGAAAGCGCTCCCCACCAATGATGCCCGAGTTGTTTGCAAATTTATTAAAACTCTATTCTCTAGATTTGGTGCCCCTCGTGCAATCATAAGTGATCGCGGAACCCATTTTTGCAATAACTAGTTTGCAAAGGTCATGCTTAAATACGGAGTCACTCATTGCCTCTCCACCGCGTATCACCCACAAACAAGTGGGCAAGTTGAGGTATCCAATCGTGGCTTGAAAAGAATTCTTGAAAGAACCATGGGCGAAAATCATGCCTCTTGGTCGGACAAACTAGATGACGCACTTTGGGCCTTTCGTACAGCTTATAAAACACCCATCGGGTGCACTCCAACAACTTGTATATGGAAAATGCATGTCCCATTACCGACAGTTGGATCACAAGAACCTACTAGGTAGTCCCCTTATAAGCATACAAACTTTGATATCAAAACCCGGTGATCACAGAAAAGTTTAGCTCAACGAACTTAATGAACTTCGTGATCATGCCTATGAAAACTCTTTGATCTATAAAGAGAAAACAAAGAGAATCCATGACTCCAAGATTAAAAATCCGCGTTTTTCAATCGTCGTGTGGATCGAGTCCATCCTCATTAACTCTAGATTAAAAGATTTTCTCAGCATCTAAGACCCGCTGGAGTGGACCCATGCACTGAAACCCAAGTTTTGCCATAGGCAGCTGTCGAGTTAAGCACAAAACTCCGGGCCAAAATTCAAAGTGGAATGGTCATTCGTTTGAAAGAACTACTTTGGAGTGGGACGTACCACAATTGGTATTCCTGGATCTCCAGAAACGTTCCCCATTGACCAATTAATTCGTGGGACGGTCAAGCATAGCTACCTTAAACAAGCGCTTCATGGGAGGCACCCCATGCTTATCGTAGTAGTATTATGTAGTAATGAATAAGTGTTTATTGTGTGAGGAGTCTTACCATCTTCCATAACCCTGTGTTTTGTCCGTGTTAAGGTAGTTTATTGTGGTTTGTAGGTCCAGGATTTCCCCGGATTGGAAGACTCTTGTGATTGCAGTTTTACAACCCTTCACATCCACAAGATTTTCACAATCCTCCCTGCAGCTTCATTTGGGAATCCAATACCTAATCAATCGACTAACTGTTTTTTTTTAATCTTTTGGCACACTTCAGTAACCGGCCTAGATTACGTATGTACCCAACCTTTAAAACATCGAGGACGATGTTTAGTTCTAGTATGGGGGGGGGGGAATCTTTGATTTGATTTTGCCTGCAGCCGTTGTTATCACGTAATCCTGTTTTTACCACCAAAATTTTTGCAAAAATACCAAAAAATTTCAAAAATTTCAAAAATAAAATAAGTGTTTTGTCATAGTTTTGACTTTCTCAATGGGTAGACTGAGAATAAATTTTAACTCGATCGGGCGTGTTGAGCCCTAGCTTTATCCCTTAACCATTTATATAAACTAAATTTTGTAGGTCTGAAATCTTTTCCGCGGATCATTTTATTAGGGATATTAAATTTGCGAAAGAACGGAAATGATAGTGTTATTTACAAGTATGATGCTAAACAAAGATTATTTGGAAATCTTAAAAGCTTATAGGTGTAACTTGTTACTTTTTCTCCATAATCTGTTAACCTATACTAATAAACGTGCGTGATTTAGCTTACTTTAAACTTGAACCTGACGTTTTCTAAAAAGAAGCTCTTTCGGAAACGAAAATATTCATCTTAGTTCAGCCTTATACTTGAGTTTCTAAAACGGAAATTTTCTCTATTACGGAAAATATTATAAGTTAAACAAAAATGATGAAAAATGAAATAAATAAAATAAACCTGTGGTCTGATAGAAGGTTTTACTTGCATCTTGCCGGCTCACAACCGATGTTGTAGTCTTCAAAACAAGGCCCATAGTGAGATAATAAATGCCAAAGTGCATTCGTAAGTGTTATCAATAAGAAACCGTCGTCAGACTAAGTCACTACATCTTGTCGGAGGCGTGGCCGATGTTGTAGTCATGTAAATGATGACGGTATTATAGTATAGTATATAGCAATAAATGAAAATTTAATGGTTAAGATTTCTTTTTCTAAACTCAAGTATAATTTTGAACTAAGAATATTAACTTGCTTTAAGATTTCAAAAGTTGTTCGTCGGTAGATAATTTTCGATTAAGTATCTCCGTGGTGGGAGTCAAAAAACCTGGTGCACTAGCTGATAGGCTTGGAACGTTCCGAGAAGAAAGGTCGCTACATGGAATAGTCTCACCAATGAGATCACTAAATTTTTGATGTTTGCGTGCTTTGAGTAGAATTGTTTATTTAACGGTAAATCTAAGAAATTCGGGTTAAAAGGGTGGAGTATCCCGCTATTACTTTGCGAACATTCTCCTGTGGGGTCTCAACCTGATAACCTAAGTCGAACTCGGCTGGAATCTATCAAGAATATGCTGGTTGGTGGGGTGATCTATGTACTTCTTCACCCGCTCACGCGCCGTGCTCTTTATATTCTCAACTTTTCTGAGCGCAGCACAACATTCAGAGCTACGTCTTGACATATGCCCACCAGACCTTGGAATAAATGTTTAATGAAATGAACATATGCTAAAATTAAGTCCAACACGATGCAATACATCATTGAAGCAAGTATTAAATGATATATTTCACTTAAGATAATTTAATACATGGATGGAAACCTTGTGTTTTTAACAAAGGATTCATCATGTATATCTTAAATTGTGTATGAGACTGGTTGTTACTTTTGCACAAGAGCAAGATAATCTAACAAGAACAGTATCTAATTGAGAGTGATTTAGATGGATGTTAAAACAAATGTTTACGAATTATATAAGGCATAGTGTTGTTTATGTACACACGATGCAAGAGAATAATCAATCCTAGTAAAAGTAGGATTTCATCTTTTGTGATAAATCTACTAACTAGATATGCTCAGCAAAGAGCATCGTTGCATTACACATTAAAGAATGAGAATACTTTACATTTTAAAAACTGTAAAGATGACTGTCTGAGTTAGGTATGTTGTTGACTTAAAATACCCCATTAAAGGTACTGTCACATTTCCATACTATGATACTTGAAATAGTATGCAAATATACATACGACACTCATCATATCATTTAAATTCTTCACAAATTTGTGAATTTGAAACAAGTATTCAGAAAGTTTACTCAGATAACTATTTAGCAGTCTTGTAAAGAAAGAATTGAGAATGTTGGAAACATTGGACTTCAACTTGCTAATTAGTTTCATGCATATCTGTTTTAGTATTTGGAGAATTGAGATTGTAAGACAATTTTTACTTTTTGATGAATAAAATTACTTGGTATTTGATATTCATTCATATAATAATTGTTATCCTATATTTGCATGATTAATCCTTGAATGATTTTATCATTCTAAATATGTCCATTGTCGGTTAACAATATAGGAATATTGTTATGTAAGGTAAATGTGAGTGTTAGTTATATTCTTTGATATACAGATTGTTCCCGCCAAACTCATATGTATTCACAAGGGTTGCATATTGGATACCCCAACTTTCGAACATTTACTTTTGGATCCTTGTCATGAGTAAAATGTTGAAAATGGTTTAATAAGTCATCCTTAGACTTGAGATGCAAGCAAGTTCTGTATGTGTGGATATTACTTTTTGAGTCTAAGTCAAATGCTATCCTGAATAAGGTAGTCATAAACTTCCCAAAACACTCAATCTCCTTCATCTTTTTACCCTGCAACTCAATTAACCAGTGGGTAAAACTTCACCCTCACCTCCACTACCACCCTCATTGCCAAGTTGGCAATCTCACATTGTTCAAGGCACTAATCAAAGGTTGTGATGAACTTTAAAAAAAGCACACATGATGATCAATGGCCAAGATTGATTACTTCGAGCTACTCACACAAGTAACACAACAAACACAAAGCTTGGAAGATCACTGCTTATTTAAAGACAAGAAGACAGAGACCAGAGCAATTTTTTAATCTAGTTTTATTTCTTTTAGTTTTTAACTTCAATATAATTTCAAGTTAAAATTTCCTTTAAGCATTGTATCAAGCCTTCACATTTCGTAATAAAAGTGAAGTTACAAGTTTAAATTCAACCTACTACATTGCATTTTTCTACCTCTAATGTATTAGCAAAATAAAATAAAAATTACAAAAAGAAAAGTAGTACCTTTAGCTTAATAATTTAGGATGTGATAGGTGCCAAAAATGGAAATGGAACCCAAGGGTTGAGATAAATTCAGACACATTAGACTTAGGTTAAAAATGATTAGTTGTAGGTTCCTTTTCTTTGACTCCTTTGTAATTTCTCTTTTATATTTTCTGCATTTTACTTAATTATTACTTGTAGCATAGCAATAAATGTAGCTTATAATTCTTATTCTTCTTATTTCCTGTTGACTTTTGCTTAATTTCATTATCATTGTTATTTTGTTTGTACCTGCACTATTGTTGATCTCTTGTTTAGTTGTTTTAGTAATTTATGTCTTTTATAAGCTTAAATCCCCATTTGCTTGTTGCTTATTATAACTGCTTGTTTTTGTGTTTTCATATGCCCATTAGGTTCCCATTAAGCTAATTAATATCTGGTCTTAAGGGTTTGTGTATTGAAAATCAGTTTAATTATCCTTAAAAAGCCATTTTAGTTCTAAAAGGGGTGTTTGGCACCAGCCAAAGTGGGTCAAATTGGTTAGTAAATGGGTTAATGAGTCACTGAGCCCATTTTGGTTTAGCAAAATTAAGTAGTTTTTGAAGTTAATTTTTAGGTGACATTGTTCAAATTTTCAGTTTCAAGGTCATAATTTTGCCATGGTTTAGTCTGCCAAATTTTCAATCACTAGAATTGTTGTTTTTTGATCACTAGTATAAAATTAGTGTATGCTTCCATTTTCCTGTTAATTTTGAGTGTTGTGGTGCTTTAAGGTTGATAGAAGAGTACCTGCATTGTTGTTTGTGGTTTGACAATTTCTGTCAAAACAGTTTAAGTCACAAAAAGTCCCATTTTTAAGCTAAAATTTAGATAAGCCATGGTTGTTTAGGGTCTGAAACCTCTTGCACAAGTTCATTAGCAACCATTCTCAATCAGTGTGAGCTTAATTAGCATTTCCACAGTATTATATGGGCTATAATAATAGGCCTGCAATAACCCTATCCCAAAGGCATAAGCCTCCCCTTTCATAACAGCTACCTTTCAAAGCTTGCTTTTCCTGGCTTATGTTTTAGAAATTCAGTTTAGGCTAACTGGATGGGATATCCATAGAAAGCTCCACAGAAGCTCCTTTTTCAAGACCTAGGAGTTTCAAGCATTAGGACTTTCTCTAGGTGGCTTATTTATACGCCCAAAGGTGCCCATTTGCTGTCTGATTCAGTTGATTTTTAAATATATGTGCTTATTTACTTTTTAATGCTCTCTTATCTGTATTTCTAGCTTTATTTCATTCCTAAGTGCTTTTTAAGTTTATTTAAATCTTTTTATTTGCTTATTTCAACCTGCATTGTGGTTATTTGTTTTAAATTAAGCTGCCAGTAGTAAATACATAACTAGCAGTACTAACCCTTTAAGTTAGTACTGCTTAGTTCATAAGCCATTCCTGGCTTATTTGGTGGTCAAAATTTGGTAATTTTTGTGTTCTTATTTACTATTTGATGTGTGCTTTTGTATACTTTTGATTGCTATATCCCTCTTATTTAGCATATATCTGTCTAGAAAGCATTAAGAAAAAGTCCTTTTTGTGCCTATTAGTCTTCAAGCTTTCTGTCTTCATAGCCCTCTTTTAATTGCCTTATTTCGACTTTTTATTGTTCTAAATATTCTAGATTGCTTTTTCTTGTAATCTTTTATGTCCTCTTTTCCTTTTTCCAACTTATAGATCCTTAAAAGTTTGTCTGGTGGCTTAAAAATAAGCCCATAGTAGTCACTTTGTCTGTTTTGTACACCTTTGTTCTGTCAATAGCTTATTTGCTTTTCTAGGTTTATTTTCTCATTTAATTTTGCTTATTCTAGCCTGCATTTGCTTATTGTATTTAGTTAAGATCAAGTTTTTACTATTTGCATTCATTTAAGCTGTTCAAATCCAAAAAAAAAGAACCAATTAGCTTATAAGCATTCTGTCTGTCGCTTTTCTGGCTTTTGAAAGCTTATTTGATTCAGTTTCATAAAAAACTCCAAGTTTTAAAAGTGCTAATTTTTGTGTGCTTAGCAAAGTTGTAAAAAGAAAAAAGAAAAAAAAATAGTAGTAAAAAGTAAGGTCCAGGATTCGAACCCATGACCTCCCCCTTTACACCTAGTCGTCCCACACTCAACACACACAAACCACTCGCCCTTGGGTCTTTTTCAGGTTAAGTCTTGCATCATTAAATCTTTATATGCAGTTTCCCTTTTGCTTATCAGTTCTTAGTTGCTTATTATCTGCTTATTTATAAGCTCTTTTTCAAGTTTAGCATTTTTCCTAGAATCTACACACTTAAAAGTATTTATTATAATTTTTCTAGATTTTTATAAACTGTTTTGCTATTTTTTTATCAAATTAATATCTTATTTCAGTTTTTAATTCATAAAAAATAAAATAAAAATCAGAAAAATATAAATCTTTTTTTTTAAAATTTTCTTTTGTCGTATAGTATCTAGGAAAAATAAAAGTGTTTTCGTAGGGTCATTTTTTCAAAAGTTTATTTTACTAACGATACGGGAATTCGTCCCGTTTGTTGTTATACTCGTTTTTGGTCTTAACTAACTCCGTTTTCGATCTAGTTTTTTTAAACTTCGTTTTTAGTCACTTAAAAACCCATTTTTAAGTGAAAAATTCAATCTAGGGTTTAAAATTGTGTAATATTAGGTTTTGACCCTCGTTGTTTTTCGTACACCGTTTGGTTTTAAGTTATATAGACTTCGTTTTTTAGGTTTATTTAAACGTTTTGCATATTAACTTGTAGAAATAGAAAACCAATCATAACCTAGGTCATATTCAACATCAAACATTCAATCCGTCATTCGATTTTCAATGCACAGCCTCGTTTGGTACGATACGACCCTGGAATCAACTTCCCGGTTAAATATAAATTTACATTTGAGAATTCCTTAACCAATCCTTGGCTAAAGGTAATTAGGTTGATTATCTTTCCCCTATAACTATTATATATATACTATTGACGAATCAGCAGTGTTCAATTTTTAGGTGACAAATTAATGTGTTGGTCGTCCAAGAAGCAGAATTGCGTGTCTATTTCTACAGTAAAATTTGAATATGTTGCTATTTCTGGCTGTTGTGCTCAAGTTTTGGATGCGTACACTCATTGACTGACTATGGCTTCTGTACTGAACAAAGTAAAAAAAACCAATTTACTGTGTTCAAAGAGTCTATTGCACTCTCGTCAATCTGGTACAAACACTCGAACAAACATAAATGATGTGAGATGATCAATTTTATAAAGGATCATGTAGAAAAAGGAACAATAAGTTATATTTCGTTTACTGAATTTCAAACTTGCGGATTTATTCACGAAATCTTTGCTTGAAGCTCGATTTAAGTTTTTGGTCGAGAAGTTGGGTATGATGAGTCGTGAACATAAATTTCTTACCACGAAATTTTTTGTATTAAATCTTAGAAAAATACAAAAAATTTTCTTTTATATAAAATTTCGAAATGACAAAAAGATTTTCTTTTATATAAAATTTAGAAAAGACAAAAAAAATTTCTTTTATATAAAATTTTAGAAAAGACAAAAAGATTTTCTTTTATACCAAATTTTATAGAAAACAGAAAAAGATTTTTAGTTTTTATAATGGCTTTTGTATAATTCAGTACGAAACTCAAGCTTCATTTAATGGCTTGTGTACATGTCAGTACATAACCCGTGCTTTAAAGAAAAAAAAATATTTGTTTCAGAGCATTTATCTTTGAAAAAAAAAAGAAGTCTTCTTTGACTTGAGTCATTGACAAATATTTTTAAAAATCTTTATGTGGTACTTAAAAGATAAAATGAATTTCTTTTAAAAGTTAATGATCTCAAGTTGATGAGTTACAATCGATTCGAATTTTAAAATGTGGTACTTTTAAGATAAAATCAATTTTAAAAAGGTCTTAAAATCGATGTATTTTTTGTGAAAAGTGTCTAAAGAAAATAAAGGACTCTAAAAGTGCAAAAGGAACTCCCTTATAAAGGTTTTAACAAAGATATGATATTTTTCGAGGAGGAGTGTCCGTATATGTTGTTGAAAAAATTTTCAGAAAGAAAAGGGAATGAAAAATTGTATACATTTCACCTTCACATATCCGTATTTTTGCGTTCTTAGCTTCATGTTAAAAATGTTTCTCGTCATATGTTAAGGGGGAGTGTCTTTATAATGATTGAAAACTTTTAAGATTCAAAATTTTCTTCTTCATATGATAGTTTTTTGAGAATGATATACAATACAGAATGAGAGAATTTATGATAGAAAAAATAGAAAGAGAGAAATAAAAAAAATCCGCGTATACTAAAAAAAACTGAAGTATATGTCATGTGCTTCAAAAGGCAAGAACAACACATGAAAAGAAAAGAGAATAAGGTATGCAACGAAAAGAAATGGCCCCGCATAAAAAACAGAAAAGTGATATGTTCCTACATTTTATTGACATTGTCGAAATCTCATGATACGAATTCAAGATTTTCATCATAGGTTTTTCATGGACATACTTTCTAAAAGAATTTATCTTGGCGAATGTTGAATTAGTTGCGACGTGGTCTTTAGTTACTCTCAAAATACTCCTATGATCTTCCATAACCAGAATTGATCTACCCCGGAGTCTCCTTCCACTTTAAGAAAGTTAGGTCTATTTGATGGAGTCTTGAGGTGCAAAATCAACAGTGTTTTTGAATGCCAAAAGCCCTATACAAAAGGAAAATCTTTGAATAAAAAAAGAAATGGATTAAAAAACATGAGTAAATAGTGTCAACAAGTGACAAAGAATATGATGAAGAAAAGAATTGAATGATAAGCAAAGAAAAAAGTTGGAGTTAAAAACTAAGAGACTTATAAGAAAAGATGAAGGGTGTTTCTCCTACAATAGGATTAAAACCGGGTCAACTCATAATCTATCGGATTTCATTCGTTGATTTCTGGTATTGAGTAGACATCATGGACCTAGTGATGCAAAAGCACAACCCCTCCTAAGCCACTCAAGTACTTCTCAAAAAGTATATGTTTCATTCTCACGGAGATTAAACGCATAATCTATCGACTTCTCATTCCAAGAATGTTGGTATTGAATAAAGGACATTCTGCTCCAGTCCTTGCTTACTAAAAGTGCACAAGAGTCTAGAGCCAATTTGATATTCAATGAAATATCTTTAGGACACAAAAGTACGTTTGTATTAAACATCAATGATACAAAAGGTACAATGATATATGTCTTTGTGACATTGCATGTCTATGTGACATTGCCGGAACATTCTGGAGTGATACTATAAATTAGTATTCACAATGATTGAATGGAAATCCTACCAGTGCTAACATCATGCCAACGCTGAACGTAGGTCACTATTTGAAAATGATTGTTTAATGATTCAAATACGTGTTAACTAGTAATCTAAGTGATCTAGTGGTTATGTGTTTCCCAGGGTAACACAACACTAAGTTCACGAGATCAATGCTTCTTTGAATTTTATGGTCATATTTCCGCATCTTTATCACCGAGATATTGATTTGGTCATATTCTTCAAAATAACATTCATCGGAAATTTTAAAAAGCATGATCTTGTGATGTATGAACTTCATGGTTAATGTGGAAGATGGTTCTTACTCTGATAATTCTTCATTTCATCTTCTACAACATACAACAACAACATTTCTACCTTTCACAAGCATGACTACTTCAACGAATCTTATAATGGCAAAAGTTTCTTTCAGCCTTCACGAGAATGATATCAATCATATTTGTTGGTTTGAGGGAGCTTATGGGTTATTTTGGGGGAGTATGTTTGGTTATAAAGGAGAGAATGTTTGATTTTTAGAGAGAAAAGAAAAGATTTTGATTTCAATTTCATGGACTTCAAAGGATATTCTTCACCCGGAGCTTATTTTGGAAGCTTATATGATCATGATGTTCATGATGGATCATAATCATCATGAGGGGGAGAAGATATAAGCTTGAAACATAAGGTCAATTCAAGTATATGAAAGGGAAGAAGATATAAGCAAGAATATATGGGACAAATCAAGATACTAGCAAAGAAATTGAATCAAAGAAATCGTTATGGTAAAAGTAGTTTGATTAAGAAGATAAGATTCGTATTCAAGATTGAGGTTACTTCATCAAGTGTTTTGAATAAGCTGTAGTGTTTCATTAACTTCAAAGATCGATCGAGATAGCCGGTTCGACATTTGCATGGAATTACTTCTCAAGAATATCGACATTGTCTTCAGACAATCAAAGTTTACTACTTCAATATTCAAGAGATTGATACGTGATTAAGGGGGAGCTTAAAGATTATGAAGATTCATGTGAAAAGTCAAGTGTTCAAGTCTTTTACAAAGAAATGCTCAATCAATATCATCTTGTTTCAAGATCTTTCATCAGCAACATTAGGTGATTGAAATCTACATTCAAGATCAAGTTCAAAGTTAAAGATTTCATACAAGCTATTAAAGAATCAAGTTGCAAAAGAAGGTCAAAGTTAGCTTTTGAGAATGCTAATTTTGAGTTCGAGAGTAGTGTTGATACCTTCAAGGATAAAGAAATCTATCTTGTCATATAAGGAGAGAAAATTATATCAGGAGAGATTTGCTACAAGGCCGTCCTCAATTTTCATAAAGAATTCTCAGCGTTTTTGAGCTTCAAGGAAAAAGAAAATGACAGATACTTCAGAATAAAGTGTTCACGTGTAAAGAAGAAGTCGTCATCAAAAACACAATAAGGATTGTTCCTAAGTAGATCATTTAGGGGGAGAATATTAGAAATAAAGAAATAATCTACTTGTAGCACTATTATAAAGTACAGGGACTAGAAGTGCTAAGTTAGGAAAGTTTAATAAGAATAGCTAACCAAGGCTATAAATAGTAATTTATGCCATGGTTAGATGTAACAACTTCATTTAATCAAAAGGCAAGTTAGGTATTTTCTCTCTCTAAACACACACACTAATTACACCTTCACTTTCACACACTAGTCATCAATCAAGATCTATTGGTTAATATAGTTGCATTTAGAACACAACGGCTTAGATCCGTCATAATATTTCTTCTCCCTGTGCCCTACAATATAAGCTATGCCAGTATTTTCCTCTTGTTCGGCTATTGTTGGTTCTGATTGTTCTTAGAAGTGTTATCCAACTTCCTTTTATTCTCAGCCTGGCATTCAACAAGAGTGCTGATCTTTTTGTCCATTAGTTTGGTTACAAATTCAATTGCATCTTGCATTGTCTTAGGCTTAGATGCCCTCATCCCTCAATGGATCATGTCCACACGTTTCTGAAACTTCACTATTGGACACTCACTCTTATAGTGTCTCATACTTCCATACTCATAACAGGTGCGGGTTCGTTGATTCCTAGTAGTAGCAGGTGTTTTACAATTTTGGATTATGTGGCCAACCTTCTTGCAATTTTCGCACTTTACAGTGCACGGTCCATTATGGTGAAATTTGCACTCGTTGCACATAGGTAAAGATCTATCATATGCTTTCTTGCTAATTGGCCTAGTAGTGTGAACTCTAGGTACCTTATGCCCTTTGTTTTGTTGGCTCGAGCTTCCATTGTGGTTACCTTACCACTTCCTCTTGTTGCTAGCATTCTCTGCTACCTTGTCTTATTGTCGTTCGGTCTGGCTCATTGACTTATAGGCCATGTTGATTTTTATCTTATAAATAGCAATAGCCTCGATAGCATTAGCCACTCGCTGGGCTATAACCCGCTCAACTTCCTCAACACTCATCCCTTGATTAATAGTTGTCATCGTTTCCTGAAGATCATAGGAATAAAATGTATATGAAGTTTCATCCAAGGACAAATCATGACACTCCATGATTACAACATATATTTAATGTGAGACCATGTCATACAGAGATATAAGATAACAGCAACCATGGCATAAATAAATCCACATCATACAGTAGCATGATCATAACAAATAGCATATGTTAATACTTAATACATCGTTTTACCTGAGTAAAAGAGTACAAGCTTTTCATTAACACTACCAACCGAGTATTACTCAAGTTTAGTGGGATATGATAAAAAATGAGCTACACTAACAAATCTATTTATCTATGGGCCAGGGTGCCTCTTAAGATTCTAGATGCTAGACTCTTATGTTATCTTTAAGTGACTTAATAATCTCTAGTGGTGGTAATAATGAAGGTAGCGCAGCAGTAAACTCGGTAATGCATGCCTCAACAGATGGTGATCGTGGAGTATGGTGTTAAATAGACATCCATACTATACGTCATTTAGTCTTAGAAAACAAGATGATATGGTGTGGAGAGGTGGGTGGTGTAGAAGTAGACTCATGAGTCTCAAATGCCTCTGTATCCTTAGCTTAAGGGGACAAGATCATATATAAGTATAACAGAAGGGTCAGTCAGAGCTAGGTGCTCCTCCTCCTCCTCATCCTCCTCATCCTTCACAACATCATCATCATCTTCGTCATCATCAAATGACTTATTATCATCATTGTCTCCTCTATCGACAGGATGGTCAGCAGGATCCTCCTCAGGGTCGAAGTCAGGAATGTAGCCCGATGATAGGGCTATAGGTGAGGCAACTACAGGTAGAGGCTGATCCTCCATTGGTTCCTCTAGCTCCTCATCTGAAGCTCACTGGAATCTCCATGGCTTGGATTTAATATAGACAGACGTGTAGGTAACCGTCGATGGTGAAAACATTACTGCTTGCAATGAGAAAAACTTAACTTATATAAGTATATTATATAAGACCGATATGGTAAATATGAATATGCGCTCATGGCATAAATAAATGATGGTAAGATATCATATTCGATAGCTTAATGTTTAGGTAGCGCTGAGGACCTACGAGCTTATAGTGCTACCTTGCCTAAAGAAATGTTCTCCTATTTATATAAATAACCTTATATAAATAATTGTAGAGTATGTGCGAAAGAATGCAAACTCATCTTTATATATATACATAAGAACCTCATAGTAATGTACGTACTATAATATGAACACATATATGAATCATGTAAGCATCTAGTAAAACTAATTAATGCAAATAACTAGTGTATGTATGTCCCGTTAAAACCCCTATGTATGAATGCAATGTTTGAAAATGGTTATAGTCCAGCAAAACATTTGACCTAGTTCTCTATAACCTTGGAAATGATACCAATTTGTAACACCCTTAAATAAGGTCGCAGCGGAATAATATGTCCGGGAGCGTTATTTCATAGATCAACAGCACAAGATATGAGAACGACCTCAAAAAGAGTCATTTGAAAATGATACATTATATTTAATAAATGTTGTTACAAAAGCTCAACGCCTTAACTTGTTCACCCTTGAAAATGTAATATTTTTAGATCATAACAAATATCCCCAAAATGGAATGCCTCTAAATCTTTATGCAATGACTCCAAAATGATTGACTACCAATATATCTCTTTACTCTTGTACCTCATAGACCTGAGAAAATATGCTTTAAAACATCAACATAAAGTTGATGAATTCATAAGTTTATGTAAATATAATATAGGACCGCAAGATTTCCTCATGATTATGCAACTTGTACACCCATTACAAAATGTATTTACGTTTCCCTAAGTTCATGACACTGAATTTCGACATGTATGAATGCAATATAAATATTGCCACATTGCCCGTGATGATGTTTAACCCAAAACATCCAAAATCTGACATGGTATACATCCGTTGGCTCACTCCGTGACACCAGTAAGAGCTACTCACCCGGATGGGGATGTCAATCCCAAATAGATCTATTTATAACATTCGCGCTCACAACAAGTAATTGACAGTTCATGATAATGGGCTCAAATGGGTTATCGCTACTTAGGCAAACACGTAATCATGATAAAATGTACACTTGCATTCAATTTATAAAACAATGCATGTATCTCAACCCAAAAGTTGTAAATCATTCATATAGTAAAACATGGGGCTATGAACTCACCTTAGTGAATAAACTGGAGTATATGAATCAAGTGAATGGAAACGTCACGGATAAGACCGAATATAACCTAATTAAATATATGTTGTATGAGTACTAAGTACTTAATATAAAAACTATATCACAAGTTATATAGTTACACCATCACCTAAAAGTGTTTATTTAATTTATTAAATTAAACAATTTAATTTGTACTTGTAAAACAAATGTCCTTGTATTTGAATTTGTAAAAATGATATACTTACCTAACAATTTGTTAATTTCCATAAGAAACACTTGATGTATTATGTATATAATTTCATTATATAAATAATTTAATTGAACGAGAAAATATTATTTGCAAGTTTAGATACTTTTATAAATATTACCTTTAGTAAAAATATAATATCTTTCTTATTTTAATCCCGTTTTTAACATTCCTTATATGTACGGATTCGTAATAGAAAAGTATAATCAAATTTTACATTTATTATATGGTTAATTACTATTATAAACAGTAACAGTAAGTGAAAGTTTATAAAAATACTTTTTATAACTTTAATCATCGAAATCGTATTTTAATTGTATCTCATTCGTTTTAATTCGGTTTTTAGTGATTCTTATGTCCACGTCTTCGTAATGAAAACTTCTATTTAGGAAAATTATTTTTCAAAAGTTTACTTTCGTGAACAGTAACTTATTTTTATAAATTTACTTCTATAAAAATACTTTTTAACTTAAACTTGTAAATAACGTATCATCTTCATTTTAAATCCGTTTTTCGAGTTTCTTACATGTTTGGATTCCTCATGAAAAGTACTATCTTTGTAAAATATCTCCCTTAATATATTGAATCTGAAACAGTGAATATTTTTATAAAATAACTTTTATAAAAATACTTTTATGCATTTAATTATTGTAAATTTAAAGTGTCATATCTTTTTCGTTATAACTCGGTTTTTCAAGTTCCTTATATGCTTACGATCCTTGTGATAAATACTAATTAAATAAAAAATAAAATATAAATGCTTATACACGAATTCCAACAATAGGTACCAAAATAGTTTACATGTTTTTGTTTTATACAACAAGTTTTATACTTCCATTTATTAAGAGCTTTTATACAATTCTTTTACCAAGTTTTCTACCATACATCTTACCTATATTAAGTCCCTTAAAAGTCCATAACACTTGCCAAATGAAATCCATGTCCTCATGATCTTTTTATACATAAACTTGTAATTAACTTTCAATACAAAATAATTTACAAACTAAACTCATAAATCAACTAGTACTTATATTAAGTGTGTACTTCCATATCATGTATTATTTCATCATTATACTTATAAAATGCGAATCTATATATGCCTTGTAATATCTCATAAATCGTAAAAATACATCTAGGTGGTGTTTAACATATATAACAAGTATGTAAACATGTAAATGAATAATGAAGATGTTAAAACTTAAATGGACCTTAGAGATGAGTAGTAAGATGATGAACAAAAGCTTATACTTAAGCTTAAACCCAATAATGTAAACCCAAGATCAAACCCTAATGAGAAAACCCTAATTATATTTCTTTTATACTTCTTGTTAAACCATAAACCCAAGCTTCCAAAACATCTTGAATGATCTTAGATATTAATAATAATAAGTCTTGAATACTTGGAATACTTTAGAACAAAGTTTATATGAAACCCTAGCTCATAAATTTTTAGCCGTGGGTATGGGTGTATAGGGAGAGAGTGTTTTATTGGAAATGTGTTAGTGAATGAATATGTGTGCTTATCCTTTCTTTAGACCTTCCTATTATGGACATTGGTATTGTAGAAAACAACGTCAACCCATGGTTTTGAGGATGGTATAAGTACAAGGTGTAAGAGACTTCTCCTCCTCCCCATGACATGGAATGGCCAAAATAGGAGGAAAGATACAAGTGACAAGCCAATTTATGAAGAATTGGGGTTGTAAGTGTACTTATTAGTCCTATAACTAGATGATGGTGACACTAGTGGGAGATTTATGATTTTATTATGAGTGTATATGCATGGATCTGGTTCTAAGTGCTTTATAGGTAGAAAAAGAATTAATTTTTATGTATTGGGTATAAAAGTGGGTACTGGTTTGAGTATAGATAGGTATAGGTGCTTCCGGGTATGCCCGAATGTAATTTATTGCGAAACGTAAGTGTTTTACGTAACCAATAAAAATAAATTATGAAAAGTTATAAAGTATACTCTTCATAATCATATAATGCTTGCTTGATGTAAACTTTAACATGTTTGGTGTCCGTTTACGTTGGATGATGATTTTTAGTTTACGCGATTTATCTATAATATAATAATTAAAAGCGAACGCGTAAAACTCTAAAAATAAAAAAATGATAATAATTGAGACAAGAAATGACCTGAAAATGAGAAATGTTACATGCACTATAATATCCATCTATTATATATATATCACCTTTTTACAAAGAAATTTTTGCTTTATCTCATTATGCAACGTAACTTGCATCTCTAAAGTAAACGAGCTCACGCAACCTCTACCAATGCCATCTCTATCTTTGTTTATATCATGTAAACATCCTAATATGTCAATTCTATATCTTAATATCATTTTTACTAAGTACATTCTCCATTTAACGTACTTTTCAAAATGTTATTTCAAAACAAGCATTAAACGTTAACGTTTATATCAAAACCCTAATTATATGTAATGTATACATATAAAATGAATGTGCAAGACTTTCAAGCATGTGTACAAGTGTACAATGCACAACATTTGAATATCTTTTCCCACCTAAATCAAGTTACAACTTTCTAAAGCTTAATGCACAAATCATCAAAGCACGAATTTTTTTTGCTTTATCTCCTTATGCAACGTAACTTGCATCTCTAAAGTAAACGAACTCACGCAACCTCTTCCAATGCCATCTATATCTATGTTTATATCATGTAAAAATCCTAATATGTCAAGTCTATATCTTAATATCATTTTTACCAAGTACATTATTCATTTAACGTACTTTTCAAAACGTTATATCAAAACAAGCATTAAATGTTAACGTTTACATCTAAACCCTAATTATATGTAATGTATACATATAAAATGAATGTGCAAGCCTTTCAAGCATGTGTACAAGTGTACAATGCACAACATTTGAATTATATTTTCCCTCTAAGTCAATGTACAACACATTAAAGCTCAAAGTATAAGTCAATAATGCAAGAAAGTCAAACTAGATCATTTTACCTCCTAAACCACTTTAGTTTCTTATCACCACTATAGCACAAGGTACAAGCACTTAATGCATGACATCTAAACCCTAAACCTAAACCCTAAGTCATCCTAAAACCCTAATACACATTTTAAAAACCCTAAACCCTAAATGAAACCCTAAAACCCTAATTTCACTTTAAACCAAAAACTAAACCTTAAACCCTAAAACTAAACCTTAAACCTTAATCCTAAACCCTAATCTAATTCCTAACCTTAATCCTAAACCTTAATCTATCATCAACCCTAACCCTAACTCAAATTAAAACCCTAAATCCTAAGCCGAAACCCTTATCCAACCTGACACCCCTTTATATTCATTTTTACCCATTTTAAGCAACCAAGCACCTCAAGAACCTCCCTTGAATCACCATGACATCACCTAGCAGTCACCCTAGCACCTTATTCACCTCCTTTGGCCACCAAGTAAACAAATACCTACTTGTC
Organism: Tanacetum coccineum; assembly: GCA_026074375.1. Taxonomy (NCBI): domain Eukaryota; kingdom Viridiplantae; phylum Streptophyta; class Magnoliopsida; order Asterales; family Asteraceae; genus Tanacetum; species Tanacetum coccineum. The sequence goes on along the minus strand of BQNB010001431.1, from coordinate 114,069 downwards.
ACCCGTGTGGTTAGCCGTGACCCTCCATACCACTCTACCATTCATATCTACATTCCTAGCTCTTCTTAATCACCATCGAGCCTTCATTAGTCATCTCCATTAGCTAGGAGACTCATCCAACACCAAAACTTGGGCACTAAGGCTCTTTGAGCACTATATATAGCCAAAACATATACCCTCATTCAAACACATCTCAAATTTCATCATAAACACAAATGGAGTCTTAAATTAGACCAAGAAGGATCAAGTGAAGTCCCTAAGCTCAGAATAGAAGCCAAGAATCAAGAAAAAGGAACCCTTGAAGTCGTTACTAGGCGTACAAACCCGAAAACCCAATTTTGACCCGTTTTAGCTCAAGTAAGCTCAAAATCTTGTTCAATAAGCTTATAATCTGTATTATAATATTCATAATAGTCTTAAGATCATATATGAACTCTTGTTAAAGCCTTGAATCCTCAAACCCATGCATTTTTTATTAAAACCATAAAAACAACCCGTTTTGATTTTCTAGCTAACGAATTTTTTTTCTAAACTTTTGTTATGTTAAAACATCCTATTTTAGCTTATTCTAATAAGCTATAACCTGTAAATATCATTTGGAACCCTAAAATAAGCTTGCATGTCTTTTTGGACTTGATTTGCAAATGTTTTCATGCATAGGGGTATATATCATAACTTTTTGAAATTTATAACTCGAGGGGGTGAAAATATCATTATTCTAAAGTTATAACTAGAAGGACCTATCTTGATATGTTTCAAAGTTAAAGGTTTAAATTATATATACTTTATATATAAAGGACTAAACTTGTAAAAGTTTATAAACCAAGGGTATATATTGCCATTTTTGCAAACTTAAAAATATAAAATATAATATTTTAATATAAATTATAAAAATATATATTAATATTATAAAACTCAATTTTATTAAAATCTGACACAATTATCGTTATTAATCAACCGTCGATGCATTATAAAACAATTACGTTTTATATTTAACGTAATTTATCATCGACTAACTTGGTTGCGAGATAGTGATGCAAATTCTGCCTACTTCCATAAATCGATTAAGAGCCGGGTTACTAGTAGCCGTATTGACATAGTTACATATTTGGAGGGTGTTGTTTTTGAGAATGAGAAGGTGGCTGATGCCTTTGTGTCCCATTATGAGATTTTCCTTGGGCAATCAGGTACTGTTACTCCTTTAAATGTTTCTAACCTGTTCCAAAAGCGTTTGAATGAGATTGATGCTTTGGAAATGATTCGTGCGGTTAGTGACAAAGAGATTAAAGATGCGGTGTTTTCAATAGGGAATGATAAATCCCCGGGACCGGATTGTTTTACGGCGGATTTCTTTAAAGAAGCGTGGGATATTATTGCTACTGATGTTATTAGTGCTATTCGTGAATTCTTCGTGAATGGAATTGATGCATAATTATCATTTGGATTATGGATCTCCTAGACGTGCCTTCAAAGTTGACATTCAAAAAGCCTATGACACTGTCGATTGGAGTTTTCTTAAAGAGGTGCTGATTGGTTTTGGTTTTCATAATTTTTTGGTTGGTTGGATTATGGAATGAGTGACGACTACTTCATTTTCTATTAGCATCAATGGATTTCTTCATGGTTATTTTAAGGGCAAGAGTGGGCTTCGACAAGGGGATCCCCTTTTGCCTTATTTATTCACACTAGTCATGGAGATTTTAACTCTTATGATTAGAAGACGAGTGAGAGATACTGATCTATTTACTTAACACCAGTATTGCTCAAAATTGGAGTTAGTCAATTTATGTTTAGTGGATGATTTGTTTCTTTTTGCGCACCGAGATGCTAATTCGGCTAGTGTTATTATGAATGCCTTAGATGAGTTCAATCAAGTTTTGGGGTTATTTTTGTAACGTGCTTAATCATGTCAAGCTCTCTATTCTTTAAATTTTGCCATTTGAGGAGTGTAGTTTGCCGGTTAAGTATTTGGGTGTCCCCTTGGTTTCATCCCGGTTGATCTATAGGGATTCTAAGGAATTGATTGAGAAAGTCCAAAAACGTGTAAACGACTTTGGATCGTTACATGTTTTTTGGGCCTCAGACTTTATTTTGCCTTCTCGTATTTTGTTTGAAATTGAGCAAATCATGCACGGATTTCTTTGGTGCCATGGTAGTTTGAGTAGAGGTAAAGAGAAAGTTAAGTGGGAGGTTGTTTGTCTTCCTAAGGTCAAAGGGGGCCTAGGTATCCGCAGGTTAGACACGTTCAACAAGGCCCTAATGGTGTCGCACATTTGGAAGCTTCTTTCTCTTAAAGAATCGATGTGGGTCCAATGGATCCATGCGTATAGTTGAGTGGTAGGAATTTTTAAGATATTCCTTGTCGAGGTAATATGACGTGGGGATGGCGTAAAATTCTCTAGTTGAGACCTTTAATTAGGGATTTTATTTGGCATAAACTTGGGTATGGTTCTACGACATCGGCTTGGTATGATAGGTGGTGTTTACACAGTCCTCTGCCAATGTTATTTCACATCGGGACTTATTCAGGGAGGGTTTTGATCAGGTGATGAAGGTTTGTGATTTAATGATTAATGGTCATCTCTCTTGGCCTCATTTGTGGTTAGGTAAATACCCCATGTTAAGCTCCATTCCAGATCCGGTTGTCGTCCCTAGTACTCGTGATGTGTTAGAATGGTGTGACAGTTATGGTACGGCTAAGAAGTTCTCGGTTAAGATGGTTTGGGGTTCCATCAGACCGAGGAGTAATAAGGTGGTTTGGTATCACGTTGTTTGGTTTCCGGAGTGTATTCCACGACATGCATTTCATCTTTGGCTAGTGATCAAAAGAAGATTGAAGACGCATGATAGATTAAGGGCTTGGGATCACGTTGATAATTCCTTGATGATATGTCCGTTATGTGACTTGCAACCTGATTCCCATAAGCACTTATTTTTTAATTATGTATTTTCTAAGCAGGTTTGGTACGAGATGAAAGGTTTTGCTGGTCTCCCTAACTCTTCCTCATCTATTGATGCTATCTTGGATGATATATATCCGTTTGCTATGAAGAAGACGTCTAGAAGTGTGATAGCAAAGCTGGTGCTGGCTGCGTCAACTTATATCATTTGGCAATAGTGTAATAACCGGATTTTCAAGAAGACTAAGCGATCATTAAACCAAGTGATAGAGTGTATTATGAATTCAGTTCGTCTTAAATTGATGTCGTGCCGTTGGAAGAAAACTAGAGATGCCTTAGAGTTTATTCATTTATGGAAGTTATCCGAAGCCCTTCTCCAACCTAGTTGATGGTTCGTTTGTTTAGTTTGTGTACCTTTAGGTGGTTTTTTCCTATAGGTGTGATTGTTAATGTATTAGTGTAGGTTCTGTGTGGCATGCCATACGGTTTTGGCTATTCAAGTTTGTTTCTTGAGGTTAATGCGGTACTTCAGCCGTATTCTATTGTACTTAATTGACTTTTGGGTTATTATATATTTTACAGGGGTAATTTTCCCTTTACCAAATTTTTTTTATCATCGACTAACTTTTGAAGAAACTTAAAATTTTATCGTATCACGTTACTAGGGAGCTTCATGTGAGGAGTTTCATTAGGGTATACGTTTTGACGAGTTTGTCGGATTTACGATTTAAAGTGTCCTAGCTCCTCAAACGTTTACTACATGACCTCTGAATTATGATGGCCCGAACAGTGATACAATATTTCCATAAACTAATAAATCAAATATAAATGTTAAACTCTGTAAAGTTGTAAAACATAAACAATCAAACTAAGACTTGACATATTACCCTAGATTGTGTGACGAAGCCGTTACTTTCACTTGATATACTTTTGCCATCTATCAGATTTCCCTGTTAAGGTGAGTTCATAGCCTCGCATTTTAAATCTTCTAATGTTTTCATAAACCCGCGAGGGTGATACATGTTATAAACCATGAATACGAGTATTTTTCCAACTATATGCTATCCTGATATATTATTGCCCAAGTCCTTACTTTTGCCATTAAGACCCCACTCTCATGAACCGTTAATTACTTTTCGGAGTAAGCGCGAATTCTGTGAATAGATCTATTTAGGACTGAGCTTCCCCGTTGGTGTACCTATACTTTCTGGTAACTAAACGCACTTCATTTGAATCACTATGCGGGTGTTTGGCATAGGCACCCGTTGGGGCAACTTATTGTGATTATTGATTATCTCAAGGTCTCGGTGCATGAGCTTAGGGCAATAATACTGTTTTCTATAATAATTGTACACATTGCAATTATTACACTTATGGGTGTATAACAACGTAACCCACTATTGAACTTCTATTCAAACTGTTTACCATAAACCTATGAATTTCACTCAACCATTGTGTTGACCTTTTTAGCATGATTATCTCAAGTAATTGAGCAACTTATGGCACGGAGTGGCACAGACTTGAAGATGGCTAAACTGTTATCATTCAAACTTTATGTTTTCATGTAGATTTTAGGACCTCTGTTTGTAAAAACACTGATGAAATAATGAATGATAACTTATCTTTTAGAAACGTCTCTTTTGAGTCGTTTTCTATGATTATGACTGTTGTACTATGAAATAATACTCCAGATTAGCTTCCGCTGCTATATGTCAAAAATGGGGATGTTATAATGAATGTTTTGATAAAGTGATGTTTCTCATTAAAGTTACTTAAACTTCATATAACAATGTACGGATATATTTTAGTATATAAAACACTGATGTTTTCATACATTTTGTTTATTTTATTTTCTTCCAGATACTTTTCAAGTACCCTCGAGATATAACCTGATGCAAAAGAGAACATTAAGAAACTTGCAGTTGAAAATTTGACGCATGAAGACACATGAAGACGCACACATCTGCAGATGACATGACTTTATTATCAAGTTAGATGAACATATTTTTTGAGTATTATTAGATTTAATGTGTAGGAAATAGTGTGTGAATCGGATACTTATTTTGGCTTTAAGTAGAATGATCTACTTAAGTGTTTTGCTTTTGATTTGATTATGTATTGGTTCGGATTTTCGGTTTCCATTTCGGTTAATGATTGTACAGATGTGTAACTCAATCTATTAGTTTTGACATACGTGTTCTACAGAATAATTTTTTATAATAAAAAACGCTTTATACAAAACGCATCGCAGTGAAGCGCATGGTTTCAAACATTTTTCTTTTATAAAAACACAACATATCTTTGAATCAATGAATATAATATATTGTCATCAATACCTCAAAAGTAAACAGATAAACAAAATTCAAACTTGGCCAAAGGAAATAGAAATCTTATATACAATAAAAGAATTATAACTTTTTTAAAACTTGTTAAAAGAACTCTGTTCTTACACATATTGATTTACTTTACGAACTCTTTTTTAAAGGAGGCACCTCTCATGCTATTCTTTAAACATGACAAGATTTAGACCAATTATGAGATGACTCCTCCAAACTCTTATTCACACCTTGATCAGACGACTCCTCCGAACTCTGATTCACATCATCATCAGACGACTCCTCCGAACTCTTATTTACAACATGATCGGATGTCCGAACTCATATTCACAACATGATCAGACGACTCCTTCAAACTCTGATTCAGAACATGATTAGACGACTCCTCCGAACTTTTATTCACAACATGACCAGACGACTCCCCCGGACTCTTATTCACAACATGATTAGATGACTCCTGTGAACTCTTATTCACAACATGATCATACGGTGACTCAGAACTCTTATTCACAACATCATCAATAATTTTACAATAAATTAGAAAAAAACAAAAGATTGATTTTAATAAAAAACATAAAAAAAGCAGAAAAATTACCTTGGCACGCCTTGCCTAACGAGCAGAAGCAGAGTGCTACTTCAGTAGTAATTGAAGTGTCGGTTGCCTGACACGTGGCGGTCTTCGGAATTGGATCGATGCCACCGGTTTTAGTTCACATGAGTGCAGTTTTAGAATCATTCACGAAGGAAATGTTTTATGGCATTTCTGGCATAGACAGCCAATACCAACGTTTACATGGCTATTACCACTACCCATTATTGGATTGATTCTTAAAGGTGTAATCGTTAATCAATGAACGGCGAATTGGTGTCAAAAATATAAAAAATAAAAGGATGAGGCCCATCTATATCTGCCCGATCATAAAGATATGAAGAGGGATTGTAACTGGCCTATTTTATACAATGAAATTGGGGATTATTTATGAGAACAAGAAAGTAGTGAAGAAGTGACAATCCCATTTTATAATTACGAATTTCAATTTAATGAACCTATATATATCTAAACCTTTATGTTTCTTATAAATTTTATACCTTTTTTATGGGTCTCACTGAAGTGTATGGTCCTACCAACATGGTGTTGTATGTAAAAAGATCCAGTCACATTGAGAGTGTAAAAAGTGATGAAAACTCAATAGGTAGAATAGTATATGAGGTAATACGAGTCATAGCGGTACTTAAAAGAATCCGAAAGCAACCAAAGATCATTGTGGAGGAAGGTTTATAAGTAGTTGACAATGGAATCAAACATTCAGATGGGTATATAGAAGTAAAGGATCGGTTGAAAGACATTGTGATGTCCTAGGTGTGCGAGAATATATACCACTAATGAGGTCGAATCTGTGATTTATATACTTCAAGCTCATTAGTAGGGTTGTCGTTTGTCGCACCCGCTGATTATCATTGAGGTGACAGAACTCCAAGTTGCATTTGTGAAGCTGAAGGAAGGTTTATACATGCTTGATGCTCAAGAAATAATTCAGGCAATTGTCGAGATCAATATGCCACATTAGATGTCACCCCGAACTGTTATTTTCCAAGATTTGCCACGCAACTTGACTAGAAAGGAAGATCGAGTTGACGTTGATGGATAGGCAAATAATATTAGGGGAATTTTTTCTAAATTAAAAAAGTTTGTTGGATATGACCATTGTAACCAAATTAATATAGTTCTGAAATTATATTTGAGCCTAAGAGTGACTCACACGATAACTAAGCATTGTTTTAAAGTCGTGTTTTAGATAAACAACCATTAAAAGAATTTACGATAAACATAAGTGATTAATAGTTAAGGACTAATGTGCAAACGCCAAAAGGAAAGTAGTTTTATCCCTCTCATCTCCTTGGGTCGGCCGGAACCTACAACCTAAAGGTGGTTGGGCTTGTGCTACATGTTCTCCAAGTTGTAAAAAAAATAGTCATAACAAAAGGAGGACTTAGTTTATTGTTAGGTGTAAAAGTCTTGAAAGTCAAAACCCTAAAACCCCCTCTTGTTCCCTCCCTTAGTCGATCGGCCAAACAACCCTTTTAGGGTTTTCGGTTTTGCCCCTCCTCCTCTAAACCGATCGAACATACACCCTTTAGGGTTTTGTGTCGATCGTTTACCATCACCACCACTCGTGGAATGATCATGATCGTGCTTGTTGATTAGATTCAAGAACTAGATGTGAACGTTTGCCTAAATCACTACTATACTAAGTCGAACTCCGTGTATGCCAAGAACGTATTAGTTTGTGGAAGCTTAGAGAGATCGTTAACTTCTAGATCTTGGTGGTTTTTTTATTGACGTTATACACACGCGTATATTCAAGACTGGTGTTTCGTTATTTACTAAAAGGTACACATCCTTAAATCTTGTTAATTAATTTGTTCTACGTGATCTTTAATTCCACTAAGAACTCGTGTAATTAATATGGTTAATTAGATCAATAAACTAATATGGCATCATGAGCCTTTATGTAGAAAATCTCTAATTACAAGGAATAAAATTGACAAATTAAAGGGTTAACGTGATTAATTTAATGCCCGTTTGGGCGTTTTCGTTAAAAAAAGATTTGATCTGATGGTGTAATAAAATTAATTAGACGAAATCTTAAGGTTTTATACAATTTTATATAAAGACTTTGTTGAATTAATGTTAATTGTTTTTAAGTTTTTATAATTGTTTAAAGGAGATCAATGCATAAAATCCATGCACATATATCATGGATCGATATTATAATTTTACAGAAGATAAATTGTATAAAAAGATTTTGTTTTTTTAAATATATATAGATCGATTTTTTTTCACAAAAACATTTAATATTTTCTTAATTGGTAAGATCCATGATTCAAGAATTCGTGAAGACCCTTATTGTTAAATTAATGGGTGCCTAACAATTAGTTCAACGATGTTATGTGCTAATGTATCTTTATTTATAAAGGCTTACAGAATCGATTATATCGATGGATGTTGGCCGGAGTCATTAGACGAAGGAGCCTTATAATGGATAAAGACATAAATAGATTTTTAGATAAATATCATCAATTAAAAGGGTTTGGCATGTCATAATTGTTAAGTGTGATTTTTAAAATAAATGGTAATTTAGTTTTTAGTGTATGTTTTATATGTTTTTATTTAAGTTTTTTACTTGTGAGAAAATAAAAGAGATTTTTACGAAAAACAATATAAAACAATGACTAAAGATTATCGAAATAAGGATTTATATGGATTATTAAATTTGAAGTCTAGATTGTCAATTTTGGGTATCAGTTACATCTGATAATCATGCCTACGTGTTCCCATGACTAGACCTTTAACAATATAATAATTTTATAATGTTTTCTTTAAAATAAGTTTTATTATTTATCATGATGTAATTTACAAAAGTACTATATAGTTGCAAGGATAAGGTTCGGGGAGACTCATCAGGACTTCGGTCTTGTAGACACCATTACCCTATAATACCTGACTACGTTGTAGTTTCCTTACCTTGCATACTATGTAGGAAGTCGCGAATGGTCTAGGGTTTGAATGATTTTTAATCATTCTTTAATCTTTTCCTGCTGTAAAAAAGCAAAATCATTATAATTAAAGACACGTTGATCGTCAATTTTAAGTCTCACTATATTATGTATTTGGATACGATGATAATAGGTGATACCGTAATAATAACTTAATTGAGAATAAAGTTTTTATTAAAATCTATGATACGAAGATGTATGCATGCTTCTTCGTACATATTTGACACGTCAAATAAAATACCCTTTTTCAACTAAGTTGTTGCCATCCAATTTGTAAAAACACTTGTAGATTGCTCTTTACTATGCGTGAGACGTGTGTAGATTTGCAATCTCAAGGTGATTATACGCTTTTCCGTGAGACGGTGAGTGTTACATAATCACAGTTTTTGATTGGACGACTTAGCGTTGTTGTGGTTAGACCTATTAACACGCGGCATAGATGGGATGAAACATGCTTACTAGATATTATTGTAATAAAGTAAGTCCCATATGGTTTAGGAGTTACAAAAGTTGTGAATTATCAATCGTTGATTACCTTTTGAATACACCATCACTAGCAGATCAACTGATGTGGTGGTGGTATGTCAAGTAGGATCCTAACCTTAGAAAATTAATTGTTTATTTGAATAAACATGGGTAGTTAATTTTCTTCAAGGAGTATTATCGAAAATACTAAAATTGAATTTTGCGATTCTATTAATAGTATTAATGCAACGATAAAACCGTAAACAATGGTTTGTTTCTTTATCAAAGAAGTCAAACCGAGACTCCTTTCCTTGTAAGGAACATGGAGACTCATTCCTAATATCTTTCTTGCTCCGGAAAGTTATAATAGGAACGTAGGAATTGTCCTAATGTAATCAAACTCATAGCAAGCTTAAAAGTTAAGTATATTGCATGACTTATATTTTCATATAGATTTCATGGTGAATATTTTGAAAGATATAAGACATATAGATAACTAGAGAATATGTTCTTAAAGCTATCAAATGGTAACATCTTAATGTAAGATGTTTTATGAGTTCTTGATTAGAAAAATACCATTATTACCGCAAAATGGTAAAGGCAAACTAGGATAATATATCTAGTTGTTTGTCTTAATCCAAATTAAGGAGGAAATTGCATGCCCAATTTTCAAGTTAATCAATAGCATTGATGGATAGTCCCTCATCTGCATAGTAGAACTTTTGAAATCCAAGTAAATGTTACTAATTTAGATTTCAAATAGAGTTGGAAATAAATAGATCACTATTTGTTTTCACTGGTTATGGAACACTTGCAATGTTGTCAAATCCAGTGGGAGCATCCCGATTATTTCTGAACAAGACATTCATGTGATGCTGTCGAATTCAGTGGGAGCTACAAGGTTCTTTATCTTGGTAGTAACCTAGATTATTTCTTGTTTATCTTGAGATAATATATAATTTTCCGACTATAGATACTTATGTTTTTAAGGATAGTCAAGTGTTATTTCTTGTTAAACAAAGTGGTTCTATATCTACTTGTAAAGCTAATATCTGTGACACTATCATATTGTCTGTATAAACAAACGAATGTCGTGTGGTTTTACTATGTGTATGATGTTGTGCCATGCACAAGTGGGAGAAATCTTTATTGTGTGCAAGGTACAACACATGACAATAACGATATGATTAAAGGTTCTCTTGACCGTAAGGTAAGAAACAATATGTCAAGATATGAATTAAAGACTACTTCAAGTAAAATGTTTATGTGTTTTGGAATGTTCAAAATAATGAAGTAATCTTGATTCAAAGGCTACTTCAAGTAAAAGATTTATGTGCTCTTGGAATGTCCCAAATAATGAAGTAGTCTTGTTTAACTTGAAATTACTATTGAAGCTAAAAGTTGGCATTCATAATTACTTTAGTTAAATATGTTTATGTTTATTGTAAAGTAATAAACAAGAAGTCCTTTAATTGTTAAAAGACTTATAACACAAAGTAAGTTATATCTTCTTGAGATTATATGAACAAAAGTTCTTGAATTATTCAAAGGCAAAATAATGTATAGTTAACATGTTATATCTCTAAAAGGATATATGCATAGTGTTCTTGATCTAGTTGAAGCCATATACATTATTGCATGCAAGAAGGTTTTTAAATACTATATATTCAATTTGGTTTGACGCAGTTGATTAGTATGTAACCTAAAATAATATTAAGTTATATAAAGATTGTGGTAAAGTCTCATAATGAAATTACTTATAGAATACCACTTTTATGGTATGTCTAGAGTATTGAATCAAATTATTTGATTTTGATAACTTAAATATTTCACCTCCAAATCTCTCAAGGTTTGAAATTGAGTATGTCTTATATACACTCAATAAGACTCCAACCTAGAAGGTTAATAAGACGTAATCATGATTATGGAATGTGATGATTCACATTGTCTTAAAATTGAAGTTCTTGATTTTTTAAAATTCTTATGAAGAGTGATATTAACAAACTAGATTCAGAAACTATCAATGTATCTTGTAATGTCCCAAAAGAGAACAAATTATTGTTACTCTACATGCTAATTAATTATAGAAGAGTATTTAATTACAAAAAGCAAGTGGGAGCGTTTTAGATCTGGAAGAGATATAAAATACAAAATACATAACCTTCTAAACACACTGGTGAATATCATGTCATGGTTTTACATGTTAAACCTTATAATGATAGAATATTCATTCATAGATCCGCAAGGATACCTCAAATACTTGATTGATAAATGTTATATCAATAGAAAAGAATATGAGTCATAGGATCATGGCGAACCCGTTAAAGATGCATTATTAAATTTTGAATTCGGTATCATGGTGTAACCATTAATATGCATTGTTGAATTTTGAATTTGATAAAGACTCAAGCTATGAATGTTAAGATGTTGTCCATAAGATAATCAATTTTGAAATTTTATTGATCTTTAACTAAAGCAGTTAGACTGTGAAGTTATAATGAGTTTCCTCAAAGAGAAGAAAAACCCAAGTGGTAATGTTCTAGGTATCAAACTCATATGGACAATGTTGTACACATATTTAATGCATGTATTAAGATAGGTTTTAATCATACTCAAGCAATTGATTGTGATTAAATATTCTTTCTATGCACATTAAGTATATAAAGATGGTTGATTATCATACTAGAGTTCATATAGATGAAATATGGCAATATAATTTAAACACTTCCTTGAATGATTACTATTGCGAGGACGGTTAGTAATTAAAGGAGTTTATGAATTCATAGAATCTTTAAGTAGTGTACAAATGGCAAGAATCCAAGTATGGATTATTGTAAGCATCTAGGAGGATAATCTTAAGTTTATTATTAATTAAATCATTTACTTGATTTTAATTTAATTATAATTAAGATAACTCCTGAGTATTTTTAAAAGCTAGTGGAAGTATTATATTCAAGATTCCTTCACCTGAAAGATTTAGGAAATTAAATTACAACCTTGGAGTAATATGATTATTGTAATAAACTTATGTGGTATATAAGTTTAACACAACTTGACATATCATTTAGAAAGACTAAATGGATTCATATTTTTTGATAAGATAGAACATCAATGAAATATTAGTTGGACTAAATGATTCATTATGTACATCATATTGTGTAGATGAATAGTTGTATCATGCATGAATGCAAGATGATTTGACAACATTGGTATTTAATCAAAAGTTATTAGATAATAATTAAATCAAATATTTTAATAGGATATGTTTGGTTTTGGAATTCTTCTTAGATTATGGATTTTTCCAGAGTAATGAAAATCTAAAGATATATATTGCAACAATTTGTTGTGCAACCAATGAACTTGGAGTTCATGAGGTGCCAAACATTATTAAGAGAATATTCATCGTTTACGGATTTTAAAAGGCATGCGGATGTTTTTGTACACGGATGCTAAATCTAATTGAGATGACACTCAATACTAGTTATGGTATGATTTCATGTTTGATGAAGACCATGTGGACTAATTGTGCTCGACTGAGAGCATAGTTGCATTATACATTAAAGAACAAGAATGCTTTACAGTTTTGGAAGCTGTGGAAGATGATTGTGTCAATAGTTGATGTTACACACCTTATGAGATATAGTGTGTCGAGATATTTGGATATATATGAACAAACAATCATCATACATATTCAAGAACTTCACTTATTGAATTCTTGAAATAAGTATTCTCAAAATTCCTAAAGATCAAATCTAGTTGAAATTATGAAATCTAAGCCTTGTCAACAAGTACGATTGTCGTATCTTGAGGCATGATTTGTCAACTAGAATTTTCATGCATTTGATCTATTTAGTATTTGGATAAGGGATGTTATAGACAATTTTATTAATGATAATGATACGAGGTATGTGGGTTATATTTAATATAAATTGTGTCCTATATTTGCATGTTTAAATCCATGAATAATAAATGTATTATTCTAAATTAATCCGTTGTCGATTAACAATATGGGAATAGTGTTAAACTAAGACAATTCTGAGTGATTGGTGATATTGGAGATATTTGATATTGGAGATATTTGATATTGGAGATATTTGATATTAGTGATATTAAGGATAAGTCCAACAAACTCACATGATATTCATAAGATGAATATTGGATTTTCCCGCAACAAGATTATCATTTTATGGATCGACGTCATCAAGTAAATCTTGTAAGTGATTTTATTTACAAAATCCTTAGACTTGAGATGCAAGTAGATTTAGCATATGTGGATATTCCTTCTTGATATAGTTTAAGTTATCCTGAATAAGGTAACTAATAAGGGCTACGTCAGAATGGTTTATGCTACATGATGACTAGACACTTGTAGTCAAAATAGAATTTGTTCCTTCAATAGTTAGAGAAGATGCCACTGGGCCCCTCATAGAATTAATCAAATATGTGTATGGCCGTACCTAAAAAGTCATGAAGATATGTCTCATTAATTTTCAGTCATCTTGATTACTTCATATTTAAGAAACAAAATCGTTAAAATTTGTAACGACATTGATCCATATCTAATTTTAACAACGGTATCGGAAACAAAGGGATTGTAAATTAACCAATCATTTGTTCAATGATCATGTGAAACCATACTCGAATTTTTCGGGAGCATTGGCGTGTTTCTAGATGCTTACCAATGTTATTATATTATTTGGAACATGTCCAAGTGAGAGCTGTTGGAATATGACCATGTACAAATAATATATGTCCGGAAATTGTATTCGAGCCTAAGGGGACGCATATATTAATACGTAAACAATGTTTAAATAGTGTTTTAGTAAGCGACCGTTAAAAGTATTTAACGATAAACATTAGTGTTTAATAGTTAAAGGACTAATGTGCAAAATGCCAAAAAGGAAAGTTTGGTTTTTCCCTCTCTTCTCCTTGGGTAGGCCGAACCTATAACCCAAAGGGGTTTGGGCTTGCTAGCTTGTTCTCCAAGTTGTGTAGGCTATATAAGGAGGACTTAAGGTTCATTGTTAGGTGAATGCTTGAAAGTCAAAACCTTAAAAACCCCCTCTTGTTCCCTCCCTTAGTCGATCGGCCAAACAACCCTTTTAGAGTTTTTGGTTTTGCCCCTCCTCCTCTAAACCGATCGAACATACACCCTTTAGGGTTTTGTGTCGATCATTTACCATCACCACCACCGTGGTGTTCGTGTTTGTATGTTGATTGATTCAAGAACGAAGAGGTGATAATTTGCTAAATCACTACTAGTACTAGCATACTTTGTTGTTTGCTAAGAACGTATTGTGTGTGGAAGCTTAGAGAGATCTTACTTTAGATCTTAGTGGTTTTGCGTGTGACATTATACACACGCGTATATTGAAGACTGGTGTTTCGTTATTTGCTAAAAGGTACACATCTTCAATCTTTTGTTAATTAATGTGTTCTACATGATCTTTAATTCCGTTGCGTACTTGTGTTAATTAATATGGTTGATTAGATCGTAAAACCCAATAAAAGTATGACCCTTGTAAAATTTGCGTGTATCAATAATATGTATTCATTAGAACTCGATCGATAAAACTTCAAACCCGACAATCTCTTTTAGTAAAGCATTTTTTATGTTTAACATTGCTGCCTAAAATGAAACGATAACTGGTGAACTGACTTCTATCTTTTAGGGTATATAAATAATATATAATAATAATATACAATTTATATTAACCAACCAAATCAAGTTTCCCTTGAAAAGGTTCCAAGAAAGAAAATCAATAAAATCCGAGTAGTATATGATATTCTCGGGTCGTTTATCCCTAACGAGGAATGCAATGGTAAGTCGAGAGTCGGTTTGATATTTGATGTTTGAATGACAAAGATTTTGATTGGTATTCTAAATCTACGGGAAAATTAATGCAATCTACACTAAAAATAATTAAGGCAACACAAATTTGAAATAAAAACGCAAACGGGAATCCTAAAACGCGTCTAAATTATCAACTAAGTCAAAATTAAACCCTAAAACTGCAAACTTAGTTTCTAAACCTCTAAAATGACAAAAGAAAATTTTCTAAAAAGGAATTATTATTTTTTTGACTTTTTAATAATTTTTTATGAATTAAAAACCTATTTACTATATTTAAAATCCTAAAAAATGACAAATTAATCCCTAAAAATTCTAAAAAAATGAATTTCTATTCAAGAAAAGTCTAAAATATGATAATAACTCGGAAAAATATTTTTCACTACTTTTTATAATTAAAAACTAATTTCTAAATTTAAATTAAAAATCTAAAAATGAAATTTAAAATCTAAAAATGATAAAAATGTTTTTAAAATTTGTAAAACTCAAAATACTAATTCTAAAACTAAAAACTAATTTTTTTTATTTTTCTGAATTAATTTACTATTTTTAAATGACTTTTAAAAAATTTAAATTACGAAAATTAAATAAAACTAGCAAATAAAGTTGGAAAAATATTAAAAATTACTGAAAAGTCCTAAATGATGTAAGGAATGCATGAAAAATAAGCTTGTTCACACAGCTTATCAAATAAGCTCAAAATAAGCCCATGAAAGCTACGACTTATATATATAAAAGGAACTCAAAAAGATGGTAAAAGAATTAATGGTGCAAAGACTAACGGAAAAGACCCAAGGGCGCTTGTGTAGTAGGGTGTATGTTAAAATGCTTGGTTGATGGTGGTTGAGATCCCAGGTTCGAGCCTTGGCTCACTTGGGGCTTCGCACTTTCCCAAGCATTTTTGTTTTTGCCAATTTTTTTTACAAAAGTCTTAAGGACTTAACAATAAGCACTTTTTATACAAACCACCTTTTCTAGAAACCACAAATAAGCACAGAAATAAGCCCAAAAGCTTGACAGATTGCTAAACTAAACTAAAATTCTAAATGCTAAACTGTTTAGCTATTTTCTAAAATAAATAAGTTTAGGATAAGAAAAAGGCTTATGACAACTTATAACCTAGTCCTAATAAGCAATTTGGAGCAAAAATAAGCTAAGAACTTAAGCTAGAATAAGCTAAAAATGACAAAATATCATTGAAGTGCTTTTAAACTTAAAATGTTAAGCTAAAATGCAAATAAGCTCTACCCTAAGTAAATAAGCTAAAATAAGCTAGAACTAACCTAATAAGCAGATATTAACCTAAATTAAGCAATTGCAATAAGCAAATAAGCTATTGTCTAAAATATGTTAAGCAAACAGCCTCTAGGACACTTTTGGGCTTAATTTTAAGCCCCTTAGTGGATCCTTATGGCTTAAAGGCTTATATGCCCTTAAAGCTTGACATATAAGCTACTTAAATCAACAATAAGATCTGAGTTTGAAACAAAAATAAGCCCTCAAAAGGGCTTATGAAAAAGATGGTTCTCACAGACACAACACATAGATATTTTTTTCCATCTTTACAAAACCCTACGTTTGAGCTTAAAAATAAGTTAGCAAACAGATCCTTATGATCTTAAAACCTACAAACAGATTAAGATTGGACCTCAAAGAACTTATAGCAACTTTCAAAAATCATTTTGAAATAAAGAATAAGCCAGTAAAAGCAATTGAAAAGGCTATTTTTTTCTTTAAAACAGATTTAACCAAATTTTTGACAGAATATGACAAAGACTAAAGCAGACTTAAACCAAACTTGCAAACTGCATTATGACCCTAAAACATACCCAAAACAATACTCAAAAGCTATTTTTGAAAGCTTAAACAAATAAGCCTCATAAATCTGTTTTGTTATCACAAATTTAAGCCACTTATGGAAAAAGCTTAAAAAACAGGCTTTAAAACTTAAAACTTTTGAAAACACCTAATTTTGACTAAGAATATTGCTTACCAAAGTTGGCCAAGTGACCCAAACTGTTTTTAAACTAATTTGACCCACTTTGAATCTTATGCCAAACACCCCTTTAAGTTATAAAAACCATTTTTAAACTTGATTTTTTAGAGATTTAAGCAAATTTCTCCAAATACCTGATGTCTAAAAAGTCTAATAAGGGAATATAAGCATAATGATTTCTACTCTACAATTTAAGCAAGATAAACACTAAACGTCATTAATAAGCATAGATAAGCAGATATAAGTAAGCAATAAGCACAAATAACCAGTTGAATAGTAAATAAGCTAAAACTAAAAAAAATGAAACTTACAAAAGCCCTTGCTTAAACAGGGCAAACAAGCTTAATAATAAGTTGATCTACAAGCTCTAGCTTGTCAAAGACAAGCTAGTGAAACCCATAAGCCCATCTAGGTTTGGCTTATCATCATTTTGAGCTTTTTATAGTGATTTTTGGTAAAATAGGCTTAAGCACTTCAAGCTATGAAAAAACTTGAATAGTTTAAGCAAACAGCTTAAATACAAGTTAAAAAGAGCTTTTGTAATCTTATAAAATAGTTTTAAATCATAAAATACTTTAACTTAAAAACAAGAATTTCATAAAAACTCAATTTTCATTAAACTTTAAATCTGAGTACAAGGTTAAAAAGAAATTACAATAAACTAAAGTTAAACTAATATAAGCTAAAAATTAACTAGGTGCCCTAATGGCTTACAATGAACCCTATTTATATAAAACGAGCTAAGTCTTGGGTCCCTTTGATGTGTTTCTTCACTGAGTGAGTTCAAGGGTGTGTTTGTTGTGTGAGTGTCTTTAAAGTCTCATCTTGGCCATTGAATTTGAGTGGTGCCCAAGTCAAATGATCTCATCCATTTAATCTTTGTCATTTTCCCTTGTCGAATGATGTTATTGAGGATTGCCAAGGTGGATTTTGGCTGTTTATGAGGTGAGTTATGAAGGATAGTGATGTTTTGTTGTGGGGTGAAGGCTTTGTTTGTATGTTATAGTGGTGACAGACACACGAATTGTGTGTAAAAGAGATAAACAGTGTTGGCGCCTATTTTGAAAGTTTAGGGATATTGCAATTTCAGTCCCTCATGTTGTGTAGTTTTATTGCAACCATCGTCCTTGTGGTGTGAAGGATTTATGGATTTGGCAATTTTAGTCCCTGAAAGTGCATAGAGTTATTGCAAGAATGGTCCTTTGTGGTGCTAACAGAGTTAAAGGTTAAGGGATTAGGCTTAACGACGGTTAAAGGGACTTTGTTTTGGCCAGTTTCGTTTATAAAGGGATTGGGCCTTAAATGGTTTATTAACCATTTTGGTCATCAAATAATACCTTAATGGGCTGACCCGGCCAATTAGATGGGTATGGGTTGGCCAATTAAGTTTTTTTTTCTTTGGTTTTGGCTCCGTCTTTGACTTTGACTTTGTTGGGGTTGACTTTGGTTGACTTTGACTTTTTGACTTCTCACGCTCTTTTCCATTCCATGCTCGTTTTTGTCCGTTTTGGCTTTGTTTTTGTCCCTTTTTGTTGATATCCGTTTCCTGCACAATATAAATGCAAAAACACACAAATACAATGTATTTTTGGTATGTTTTTAGTTATTTAAGTCCG
Source organism: Tanacetum coccineum (assembly GCA_026074375.1). Taxonomy (NCBI): domain Eukaryota; kingdom Viridiplantae; phylum Streptophyta; class Magnoliopsida; order Asterales; family Asteraceae; genus Tanacetum; species Tanacetum coccineum. The sequence continues at coordinate 95,347 of BQNB010001431.1, read as the reverse complement.
TTTTTAATGGAAAATGGTATGTGTAATTAAGTACATACCATGAACACTAAACATGTTAAACAATTCTATAACAGTGACTTGTTCAAACCATTGGAAGTTCACCACAATCGCTGATAACGACTCTCTTTCTTGGGCGATCACCTCTGTCAGTCTCTAGCGACTCGATCAACCTAACTACACCCATCCCCTTGATAACTTGTCCAAACACTACATGCCTCTCATCTAACCAAGGTGTCTGCTCACACCATAGGAAACAAGATTTAGTTTAACATAATATAGTACAGAACGATGTCCCGTTTCTATAATCACAAGCCAAAAAATGAAAGTTTCAAGAGTAAAACAAACATTTACCTTTGTGGTGCATACGAAGAATTGACTAAATTGGGATGCATCTGTACGTAGGTGCTATATTGTAAGAGTACTAGATAAGCTATCTTAAAAAAGGTTGACTAACATACAAGTAAAGTTCTCATCTTTGAATGTCCGGCCATATATGCTCTTACCACTAGTTCCCTGAAAAGTGTAAAAACGAAGCACAATTATTTAGAACAAAAACTGAGGACATGCCTTTTGTTCAATACTTCTCAATAACGATAAAAGAGCGGGAGCGTTAGGAAACAAACGACAGAAGTCACCTACATTTCCCTGGTCGAAATCTCCTCCTTGAATCATGAAATCCTTAACGACACGATGAAATACGGAACCCTTGTATCCAAATCCTTTCTCTACTGATAGAAAGAAGAGCGTAACACTTGTCAATTTAAAGAAAACTTGCATACTATAGTAAAATGGAGCTATATACAAATATAACACTCAACCAGTACATAAGGCACGGAAATTCTTAGCAGTTTGAGGGGACATCATCACCAAAGAGTCTAATCACAAATCCTGCCTGCAAGTTTCCTAACTGGGTTCCCGATGCTTATATCAAAAAATACTTAGTTGGTTACTTTTGACTACAAAGGAACGTCCTGCATATCCTGCATATGAAACTGAGACTATAGGGGAGTTTATTTGAGACTATGGGGACGCACGCGTTAATACGTAAAACGATGATATTAATATATTATAGTACTATATTAATTAGTTATTTATTAAACGATCATTAAATATATTAAATATTTAACGGGTAATATATTAGTCGTTAAATGTTAAAGGAAGGACTAATATGCAAAACCAAAAAAAAGAAAGTTGCGGGTTGCCCCCTCTTTTCCCCTAGTCGGTCGGATACCCAATCCCTATGGGATTGGGATTGTCTAACTTGCAAGCCAAGTTTTGAGAGGCTATAAATAGGGATCTTGGGATTCATTGTTTCATATAACTTGAAAGCTAATCCCTAAAATCTCTTTCTCTCTCCCCCTCTTATTCGATCGACTGAAAAACCTACAAGGGGTTTTTGGTTTTGGTTTTTGGTTTGACCCGCAAGAAACCACAAGGGTTTTCCGTTATAGTTGATTGTTAAGAAGTAGGTTATCGTTTGCTAATCACTACCAGTACTAGCATACTTCATTGTTTGCTACGAACGTATTGTGTGTGTTGAAGTAGAAAGATCTACCTTTAGATCTTGGGTGGTTAGTGTGTAGTATACGATTTATACACACGCGTATATTCGAGACGGTGGTTACGTTAATTGCTAAAAGGTACACGTTCTTGTTCTTTTGTTAATTATCTATTCTATACATGTTTATATGTTTTCCGCTGCGTACTCATGATTTGAATTGGTCAATAGTTGTTTAAACCCCAACAGTGGCATCACGAGCCATCGTATAGAATTGTAATTACAAAAGATGAAAAAAATTGACAAATTAGGGTTTATTGATTAAGTTTTAAGCCCTTTGGGCATTTTATGGTTTAAAAATTAGATCTTTACGATTAATAAAATTAATTAGATAAAACCCTGGATTGTATGAAATTTTATATGTTAATCCGATAGTTTAATTTGTTAGTTGATCATTTTTAATTGATTAATTAAAAGTTAATTCGTTATCCGTAATAAACACATGCAGATTTATCATGAATAAGATATATAATATTATTCATAATTAATTGTTAATAGGATTACATGCAAATTCGATGATTAGATCATAAAAGTTGAGTTTTTTTTTTAGTTTTTCAGATTGTTTGGCACACTGTTACTAAAATATTCGTAAAATATTCATTGTACGTAAAAAAAATTGAAAATTTTATGGTAGATCCGAGACTCAATAAGCTACAACTTTGTAGCTTACTGCAAAAGCTGGGGAAGACCCTAGCTATGTCCTATCGGGGCCTAAAGTCGATTGAAAAATTTCTTTCAGCTTTTATGTGCTATGTGGTGTATATTTATATATAGCTTACGCAATCGATTATATCGATGTATGTGTCATGATTCATTGAAAGTAGAAGTATTATATGAATATATGCATAGTTTTAAATATTTGATAATTAGGATCATCGTTAATATTTTCATGTGTTAATTGTTAAGTGGTTGTTTAAATAAATGTTATGTGTATTAGTAGTTTATATTTATTTGTTTTTAAAAGTTTTTGACTTGTGTAAAAAACAAAAGGGGTTTTCAAAAAAGAAAATATAAATATGACTAATAACTATAAAATAAGATTTATTATAGATTATTAATTGCAAAGTCTTATGTGTCAATCGGGTGTGGTTACCTATAATGTTAGAGCTCATACCTTAACTTTCCATGACGAGACGTGCAATTAATAGGTTTATAATGTGTTTTAAATCAAATATTGAATTTAATCAATGATGAAATTTGCAAAAGTACTATTTATTTGCAAGGCATGTCACCAAGGGTTTGAAGTTTATATACTCTATAAATCCCTAATATCTTGCAATTATTTAGGAAACGCAAATGCTCTAGGGTTTGAATAGTTTTTAACCATTCTTTAATCTTTTTCCGCGATAAAATAAGAATTATTTAGATTTGAAAACACGTTGAATCGTCAATTTTTAAGGTAACATTATTTATACATGAGATGTATATAAAATATGTGATACCATAATAAATGACTTAATTTAGTAAAGGCTTTATTATAATTTATGATACGAATATGTATATATGCTTCTTCGTACATATTTGCCACGTTAAATAAAAATTCCCTTTTATAAATAAGTTGTTGCCATCCAATTTGTAAGAACACTTGCATTTGGCTTTTACATTACGTTAGACGTAGTTAGATTGCAAACCCAAGGTGATTATACACTTTTTGTGAGACGTTGGTGTTACATAATCACAGTTCTTGATTGGACGACTTAACTGAGGTAAGCTGGTGAGACCTTATGCTCAAGGCATAAATGGGATAAAACTTGCTTACTAATGTAAGTCCCATAATGTTCTAGGAATTGCACCAGTGGTAATTATTGATCGTCAATTACCTTTTGAATACACCATTGCTAGCAAATCAACTGATGTTATGGTGGTTTGTTAAGTTGGATCCTAGGTCTTAAAAAATTAATTATTTATTTATTTAAACATGTGTAGTTAATTTTCTTCAAGGAGTAGTTTCAAAAATACTAATTCTTGAACTTTACTATGTTTTGTACATGGCACTACCTGTTCAAAATATAAACCATTCAGCTTTTAGGTTGATGTTTGAAAGAGAAAAACTTTCTTGAAATAATTTCAATGGCTGGTTTCGTTAACTTAAGTTGGTCTTAAGAGTAATTTTTTTTTGTCATTGAACAGCCTTTACCCGCGGCTCCTACTGCTGATTCTGATGCACAAGTTCTTGTGCAATATAATGCAGTTTATGATGCATATAATGAGGTTGCTTGTCTTATACTTAGGAGCATGATCCCTGAACTTCATAGACAATTTGAAAACTCCTTACCATATGACATGATAAAGGAGCTTAAATCTATGTTTGAGAAACAAGCTGGAGTGGAGAGGTTTGACCTAATCCAAACTTTCCATGCTTGCAAACAAGAGGATGGTAAACCAGTTAGTACATATGTCCTTAAGATGAAAGGCTATGTGGAGCAACTGGAATGTCTTAGTTATGTGCTCCCGCAAGATATTAGTGTTGGTTTAATCTTAAATGGCATCACTAGTGATTTTGCTGGTTTTGTAAGAAACTACAATAACATGAGGAAGACAGTTGGTGAATTACATGCTCTGCTTATTGAGTATGAGAAAGGTTTACCTAAAAAGGCTGCTACACCATAAGTAATGGCGATTCAAGGTGGTAGAATCTAGAAATCCAATAAGAAATCCCTTAATGCTAAAGGTAAGGGTAAAGTGAAAAGCAAGGGAAAGGATAAAAGTTATATCTCTAAGCCAAAAAACCCTAAACCTTCTGCTAAAGAGCACCCGTCAAAGGATGAAGCCTGCCACTGCTGCAAAGAGGTAAGGAATTAGAAAAGGAATTGTCTTGTTTACCTTGTTGAGTTGATTTAGAAAAAGAAGCAATTTAGCACTGCCAGTTCTTCAGGTATCTTCACTATAGAATTATTTTCTTTTCCTAAAATTTCCTGGGTGTGTAACACTAGTTGTGGTACTCACATTTGTAACACAAAACATGGTCTTAGAGGAGCAAGAAAGCTAAAACAAGGAGATCTCTATTTTTACGTGGGTAATGGTGTTCGTGCGCAAGTGGAAGATATTAGAAGTTATGACTTAGTTTTACATAATGGCCTTGTGTTTTTTTAGACAATTGTCATTATGCACCTACTATAACTAGAGGTGTGGTTTCAGTTTCACATTTGGTTGACAATGGTTTTATCCAATGTTTTACGGATTTTGGCATTTCAGTTTCAAAGAATAATGTTCTTTATTTTAATGTTATTTCTAGTAATGGTATTTATGAAATTGATATGATTAATCGTGTGCCAAATGTTAATTCTATTTATACTATTAGCAATAAAAGAGCCAAGCACAACTTGGATTCTACCTATCTGTGGCATTGTCGTCTTGCTCATATAAGTAAAAAACATATTAAAAAGTTGCAACATGATGGACTTTTAAAATTAACGGATGAAGAATCTTTTGATAAATGCGTATCTTGTTTATCAGGCAAGATGACAAGGAAATTGTTTCCACATCCTACCGAAAAGGGCGACTGATCTTCTTGGAATAATACATACTGATGTGTGTGATCCACTTAGACATGTGTCAAGACAAGATGCTAGCTACTTCATTACCTTTACGAATGATTATAGTCTTTGTGGTTATGTTTATTTACATAAACATAAACATGAAGTCTTTCAAACATTCAAGGTGTTCGAAAATGAATTGGAAAATCAACTCGAAAAGACTATAAAGACACTTCGATTAGATTGAGGAGGCGAATATATTAGTCAAGAGTTTAAAGATTATCTCAAAGCTTGTGGAATTATTCAGCAGCTTACACCTCCATATACACCACAACACAATGGGGTGTCTGAAAGTAGAAATCATATGGACATGGTTTGATCAATGATTGATCTTACAACTGTGCCGTTATCCTTTTGGGATTATGCTCTAGAGACTGCTACACACATTCTCAATATGGTTCTAACCAAGAAGGTTGATAAGACACCATATGAATTATGGTATGGAAAAGTTCATAATTTGTCTTACTTAAAGGTATGGGGATGTGAGGCACTTATGAAGAGGGATACGCCTGAAAAACTCCAACAAATATCTGTTAAGTGTATATTTATAGGAAACCCAAAAGAAAATAATGGGTTACTATTTCTGCTTCCCACCTGAAAACAAAATTGTTGTTGCAAGGTATGCTAAATTCTTAGAGAAAAATCTTACATCTCAAGAAATTAGTAGGAGGGCGGAAGAACTTGAAAAAATTCAAGATGAAGATACATCACCTTCTAAAAACACTAGTGACATTCCTATGGAGGTTGATGGTTTCGAACCACCTCAAGAGAAAGTTGTTCTTATTCGTAGGTCCGCAAGAACACATCGAGCTCCCGATCGCTTATGTCTAAATGTAGAAGTGGAGGAGCATAGCTTGAGGGATCTTAATGAACCCACTAACTATAAAGTTACAATGTTAGCTTCGGAATCTGATGAGTCGCTTGATGCTATGAATGTGGAAATGCAATCCATGAAAGATAATCAAGTTTGCCGCTTGGTTGATCTTCCTCCTAATTATAAGACTATTGGGAGCAAATGGCTTTTTAAGAAAAAGAAAGACATGGATGGAAATGTACACACTTATAAAGCTCATCTTGTAGCAAAGGGTTTTACTCAAACCAACAGGGTTGATTATGAAGAAACATTCTCACCCATTACTGACATTAGAGCTATTAGGATTCTTATAGCTATAACAGCGTTCTATTACTACGAGATATGGCAAATGGATGTCAAAACAGCCTTCTTAAATGGTTATCTTGATGAAGACATTTATATGGTGCAACATGAAGGTTTTCTTGATCCTAATCATCCCAGGAAAGTATGCAAGCTTCAAAGATCCATTTATGGTCTTAAACAAGCATCAAGAAGCTGGAATAAAAGAATTAATGAGGAAATCAAAAGGTTTGGTTTTGCTCAAAATCTTGATGAGCCATGTGTATATAAAAAGGCTAGTAGGAGTAATGTTACATTGCTCATCTTATATGTCAATGACATAATTATCATGGGAAATTATATTCCAAGTTTACAAAGTGTAAAGACATATCTTGGAAAGTGTTTTGGCATGAAAGATTTGGGGGAAGCAACATTTATTCTTGGAATCAAGATCTACCAAGATAGGTTGAAGTGATTAAGTAGAATAAGTCAAAATGCTTACATGGATAAGAGATTAATGAGATATAAGATGGATAATCCGAATGTGGTTACATCCCCATCCAAGAAAAACTTGACTTGAATAAAACACAAGGTGCTTCAACACCAGAAGAGGCAAAGTGCATACAGAATGTTCCATGTTATTCAGAAGTAGGATCCATTATGTATGCGGTGAGATGCACTAGACCTGATGTTGCGTTCGCGCAAAACATAACAAGCCATTTTCAACAGAATCTGAGTGAACTACACTGGACTGCTTAACTTTGAGTTGATTGCTATTGCGATGCTGGATTTGAGACTGATAGAGATGATACAAAATCTTAGACATGATACGTATTCATTTTGAATGCAGGCGCAGTATACTAGAAGAGCTCCAAGCAAAGTACTACTGCAATGTCCACTACATAAGCTAAATACATAGCTGCTTCGAAACTGCGATGGAAGCTATTTCGATTAGGAAGTTTATTTTAGGGCTTGGTATAGTACCAACAATAAACGAACCTATTAAGATGTTCTGTGATAATTCAGTTGCACTTTGTCTTGCCTATGAACCAAGGGTTCAAAAGGGCACCAGACACTACCATAGAAGATACCATTATGTTCGCGAATGTATCGAATTTGGCAAAATTAAACATCTTAAAGTTCTCACAAATGGCAATCTAGCAGATCCTTTTACGAAGGCTTTCTCTAAATGAAGGCTTACTGAACATGCTAGGAGCATGGGACTTCGTTTAGCTAGTAGTTTCATGTAGATTTGTGTTTAGTATTTGGATAAGGGATGTTAAGACAATTTATTTAATGATAAGGATACTTGGTATTTTGTTATATTTGTTTTAAATTGTGTCCTATATTTATATGTTTAATCCGTGAATAATACTTATTATTCTAATTTAGTCCGTTGTCGTTTAACAATATAGGAATATTGTTAAATTAAGACAAATCTGAGTGATTGGTGATATCTTGGATATTAAAGGATGTGTCCGCCAAACTTACATGATATTCATAAGATGAATATTAGACTTCCCCAACTAACAGGATTATCACTTTATGGATCAGCGTCATTAAGTGAATCTTGTAAGTGATTTTCTTTACTAAATCATTATACTTGAGATGCAAGTAGGTATTGCATATGTAGATTATTATTCTTGATATAGTTCTAGTTATCCTGAATAAGGTAACTAATAAGGACCATTTCAAGATTAATTATGAAGCCTGTGATGTGGCACTTATAGTTAATATAGAATTTGTTCCTTTAATAGTTGAAGTATGATGTCACTGGGCCCCTAGTAGGATTAATCAAATGTATACGTGGACACGCTCAAAAGTTCATGTACATGAGTCTCGATGAGTTTTGGTAATCTTGGTTAATTACATATATGAGAAACATAATCGTTAATTAATGGAATAACTATTGATCCATATCCATTTTTAACACGGTATCCGTAACAAAGAGATTATAAATACATAAATAATTTATCTGTGGCTTTATGAAACCACACTCAGATATTCTAGGGAGCATTGGTGTGTTGCTAGACGCTTACCAATGTTACTATATTATTTGATACATGTCTAAGTAGGAGCTGTTGGATTATGTCCACGTAAAATAATATATGTCTGGGAATTTATTTGAGCCTACAAAGACGCACACGTTAATACGTAAAATGATGATAATAATATATTAATTAGTGATTTAATAAATGATCGGTAAATATATTAAATATTTAACGGGTAATATATTAGTCGTTAAATGTTAAAGGAAGGACTAATATGCACAACCGGAAAAAGGAAAGTTGCGGGTTGCCCCATCTTTTCCCTTAGTCGGCCGAATACTCAATCCTTATAGGATTGGGATTGCCTAACTTGCAAGCCATGTTTTGAGAGGCTATAAATAGGGATCTTAGGATTCATTGTTTCACATAACTTGAAAGCTAATCCGTAAAATCTCTTGCTCTCTCTCCCTCTTATTCGATTGACCAAAAAACCTACAAGGGGTTTTCAGTTTTGGATTTTGGTTTGACCCACGAGAAACCACAAGGGTTTTCCGTTCTAGTTGATTGTCAAGAAGAAGGTTGTCGTTTGCTAATCACTACTAGTACTAGCATACTTCATTGTTTGTTACCAACATATTGTGTGTGTTGAAGTAGAGAGATCTACCTTTAGATCTTCGGTGGCTAGTGTGTGGTATACGATTTATACACACGTATATATTCAAGACGGTGGTTACGTTAATTGCTAAAGGTACACATTTTTTTATTTTTTTATTTATCTCTTCTATATATGTTTAAATATTTTCTGCTACGTACTCGTGATTTGAATTGGTCAATAGTTGTTAAAACCCCAACAATAATTACGCATAGCATATAAAAGTATCCTCCTCGACATCAGTAACCACAGAGATAGAAATTTCAAACTATTAAGTAAAAACTAGTTTGACATTTAAAGTCTTATATCACTTACTCTTGGATTCTAACATCTTAACAAACATACGATAAAGCTCATCATGTCTTCCCTATGGTCCACTTATATTATAAGAGACAGGTTCTTGACACCATGTTGAGGTAAATTTACGTGGGCCTCTTGGGCTTGGTAAATGGGCCTTTGTATTTTAGAATGTCTTGACCAGCTGGCTCCTTCGGAGGTCCCTCTTTTGTATCCTAGCTAAAAAAAAAAAGAACACCATTAGCTCGCCTCGGGATTTTAGTCCGAGACCAACTCTGGTGTAGGAGTAAGTATGGTTGTTATGAGATAATTGCGAAGATAATATAAAAGAGTAAGTACAGTTCGGAGTGTGGGCCTCCCTCATCTGGTGCCAGCAAGACAGTTGATGGGTTAGTACTTCCCCTTTGCTCGCTGATTTGGTTGTCGTCTTTATGTTATCCTAAGGACAGTGGTCATGACCGAGTACTATACCTTTGTCAAATTGCCCGTAGGTTCTGCTACCCCAGCACATGACTAGAGACTCTGGACCTGATCAATCATTCGATATACCAACTTCTTTAAAGTGCATGTCAAGCTTAGCTTGTGCTAGTTTAGCAGAGGTAATTAGCTACATTTTTGCTTTGGAGTTCTGGGTATACTATACCTCATCATGTCCCCTCAGTCTAGTTCGAATGTTACAAAGTCTTTTGTGCTAGACTTTTTAAATTGGTGTCCGGCTGTTTCGATCTTCCTCTTCTTCTTTTTTTAACATGTACCATTCCTGTCCATTAGCAAGCTTCTGACGTGTCAGTCTCTTAGCCGCCTTTTCCTCTGGGCCTTTGTCAGGTCTATGTCACGCGTAAGTCATGATGATTAGCTTTCCCAGAGCCCTTATAAATAGCCTCATTTTATTTTTACATTTCACTTATTATCTTTTTACCTACATCGCTGCATATATCCTTCCTGCTTGGTTTGAAGCTTTGGTTTCTTTCCATTACACACTAATTTCAAATTAGGTACTTTATCTCTCCTTTCTTTTCCCCTATTTTCTCGCCATGTCTAAAAATGATATGAACACCCATGTCTCTGATCTTTCTGAGACTGATTTAAGAAATTTAATTAAAACTTATTGTATTCCCCTTGATCTTCACCCCTGCTTGCCTGATCCTAACCTTACTATGGATTGTCTCCCTAGTGACGCTATAGGTATTTATCTTCAGTTCCTCCCCTTCTCTGGGGTCCGTATCCCTTTTTCTTCATTTCTTCTTTCTGTTCTAGCATACTTTAAGGTCCATATTTCTCAATTGATTCCCTTAGGTTTGAACAAAGTTGTTTCATTTGAAGTATTTTGCCATGATTTGGGTTTCACTCTTACCGTTACACTATTTTGGGTTTTCCAAAGTTTCTACAAACAAGGGGATTGGTTCTCTTTTGCTAAACGTAGGAATGCAAACGAGGTTTGCATGGACAAGGGTCCTTCTACTATGAAGAAGTGGAAGAACAAGTTCTTTATTATAGATCGCGTGGCTGTCCCTAATTTTTTGACCTACAAGCACTCTTATTCTTGTGTCTCTGACGATTTGCCCCTCGATAGTTATGATCGGAATGATGTGGAGCGGCTATGTGTACACCTTACTAGGCTTCATGAGATGAAAGAAGCGGTTCTTGTGTGGTCGAGGCTTAGTTCCGTCTGGTCCAACCAGAAGTGTCATTCGGTGTTTAGGAGGACAACTGATAACACTGGTAAGTTAAGGGGTCTTTGTTTTTGTCTTGTTGTTTCTCCTTTTTTATCTCTAATCATCGTTTTCCTTTATGCAGAGATGAACATTTATGATTTCATGACCTTTCCCACTTAGGGAGATGCTAAGATTGTCGAGCAGCCTAACCAGTTCCCTACTTCCATTCTTAAACGTGTTTAGAATAACACAACTATTCCTACTACTAAGGGTACCCCTATCCATCTTCCTACTCTAGACGTGGTTACTGCTGCTCAACCTCATCTTGTGCTTGCTAAGAAATCCAGACCAATCGGCCAAGAAAAGATGGTTGAGGAAGAAGGCCTTGGAGCTCGATGCGACCTTGAGTGAATCAGATAGTTACTATCTTTCTGATTGAGTCGTCAATTCATATATTGGACCATTATCGATATCCGGTTGACACAAGCTTAATTTATATAGAATCTCGCAAGCCACCTACCAAGAGCTTGTTTGATGTTGGCTCAAGCAGGATTTCCATCGTCATTATGAATACTAAAGAGTATCACTCTGATGTTTTGGCAGTTATCACAAGGATAATGCGTAGAAATTTTTGATACCAAATGTTATATAATGATGTACGACATTTTGTATATTGGAATTTGTGTCCTAGTGAGATTTTTGATAGATCTCGTTAGATCTAGACTCTATAAGTGCACATTTGTTATTTGGTAATCGGAGGATGGAGCGGACTGCCACCTTTTCAATATCAACGATCTCGGAATGTGAAAGCCGATTGCAACGTGTTGATCTCTATGAGAAATGAAACTGAAATCTTTTAAGAGATTCTGAGCGGCTAGGGAGGGTTGTGCATTGCATCACTGGGTCCATGATGTTAGTCTTCAATATCATAATCATCTTTGTGATTACCTATAGATTATGTATTGACCCGATTTCTGCCTAGGGTTGTATGGAGGGCTTCTTTCTTTTCAGCCATTATCCTTACAATTCTTTTTCATTCTTCAACCCCTTCAGTACTTACCGAGACTTCATGAATAGTACCTTGTTGGGTTTGTTCCAGTAATAGCTCTACCTCAGCCAGCACTATTCCCTTATTCTTAGTTTACTCCTTTTTCGATCATACCTAGGACTTCTACTCTATCTAATGGAGTGTTCATGGGTAGATCCCTCCGGTTCTGGCTAGATCATGGAATGAATATACCTAACCTTAACCGCCTTATAACTCTTTGAGAAACAATAGTTGTTTGGTCTTTGGGGTATTGCCATGAAGATCCATAAAACTATTTGATAAAAAATCAGTCAACGTGTCTGAGAAATCATTTAAGACACATTAAGTGTTTCTAGATTTACCAAAAAGCTCCCCCTACACATATGCAACATATTATGAAAGAGTTTTGCACATGCGAGGTTTGGGAACGCACTTATAGATTGAAGATCGTATCCGTTATTAACCATATTGATCACATTTTAATCACTATTCCCCCTCTCAAAAATTGCATATGTGTTTACAATTTTTGACAATTAGTGAATTAAAAACATGTTAATGTCCGGAATTTACATGAGCCTAACTAAGTCTTGGGAGAACAGGAGTGCATGCAGACTGAACTAATTGTTATACTCCCCCTTAATTATAGAATAGAGTGAAAACTTAGAGAATGAGTTTGTTGAGCACACAATTTTAAAAGAATTTGAAAATTTCTTGAAAAATTATGCCCAACAAGAAAATGATTTGCAATATATCAAATTAATTATCATTTCCTTATAACTTCTCTTGAGCATTCAAAACGTTGAATGACCGAGAAGGTATGAACTTCCCGTTGTTGAGGATAAATGTACATAAATGAACATTTTCCTTTCTTTGAAGACCGAGTCCTAAGCTGACATTTACTTAGAAGTCATAGAGAAAAATTTGAAGAGACATGTTTTAAAAGCATTTGAAACTCTCGCTCGAACTTCATTTATTCACCCGTGTTTATATTAATCAACATTTCTAGGTGCGCAAATGTTATCGATTGTCGAAACACATGTCAGAGAAGATTATTTTTGTTATTTTTGATATTTTTTGATTTTATATTTTGCTTTTATAGGTTTTATATTTTTGTATTTTCTTTTTCTTGGTTTTATATTTTTGTATTTTCTTTTTTAGAGATATTTATAAATCAAAATAAAGAGAAAGATCAAAAATATTTACAAGTCAAAGTTTCCATCAGCAGTGATAGTTGTTGCTAGAGTTGAAGTAGATGAAGTTGAATCTTGTTGTTATTGACGTTTATCGGATGCATCAGCAATAGTAACAGCGAAAGACTTTGAAACAACTTGATTTTCTCCATTTGAATTATTCGTCGAATCAAATGACCGAATAGACTTTATAACTCTATCATTGATGTCATGACTATCATATCTACTGAAGTGAAAACAAGAAGAGTTCTCTTCTTTTTAAGGTAAAGCGCACTGAAGCGTACACTCCCCTTTTATTTGAAGCTTAGGTTATGCACTGAAGTGTACATAAGCCATTGCTAAAAGCTCATCAAGTGTCACATTCATTATCTCCATGATCTTCTTTTTGTCCTTTGGTTTGTACTCAGAAAGCAGTGGAATTAGCAGAGTATCAAACCAATTTTGACCACGAGTCATATAGAAAGTTGAATTTGGAAACCATCTGCTGATCAGTTCCTGAGGGTTAGAAGTACATGCATTATCACCTTTAGAGCAATCAGATTGACACACAGATTCACTGGTTGCAATTGTTTTTCCTTTTAAGATGAAAAAGTCTTCCAGTTGGTGACCACCTAAGGCAAGATCTATGTGTACTAGGCTTAGGTGAAGCAAGTCTTTCTTTAGACCCTACATTCTTTGGTTTCCAGACCTAAGCCTTATGTTTTGTTTGATTTGCAATATTAGAAACATTTTCCTTTTGTTTCTTACCACGAGAGTTCATGCCGTTCTCATAATCGAGCACACGTACATCATGATTAATAATAATTAAATATTGCTTATACATATCACAAACAATTTTAGATTTAGCATTCCGAATAGCAAGCTTAATGTTATTACATTCAGATGGCATATGTTTCTGATTCGAAGAAGACTGTAAATTCCTATAGTTTTCTTCGATTTTCTCTCGGTTATTCAAGAGCCGACTACTTTTAGACTTAGAAGGGACCTTATCATTCTTAGGATCGTTCCTAGGCAATGGTCATTTGGTCCTAGTAGTGCTTTTAATGTCTTTAGGAGTGAAACCATTTGTTTTAGAATTTACATAGTTCTTAGTGATGACATGAGGTTGTGAAACAGTTATCGCTTGTATCCTAACGCTTAATTTTACATGTTTGTTAGGTACAAAGCTGTCTACCCTAGAAGCTTTAAAAGGATAAATCCTAAAGATACCTGAAGCAATCAATCTTTCATTGTTCATAACTGTTGATTCATGAGAGGAAGGTGCCGAGTTTGAGGTGACTGGTTTTGACAAAGCATTTGACTCACCAACCTTCAGAAAAACCATAGATTTAGGAAGAGGAGTTACAGAATACAGTTTCGATCTAGAAGAAGAATGTGGTTTTCCCAAATTTGATTGCTTTCTAAACTGAGTATTCACACGTATACCTTTGGTGGTGTCCATTTGTTCAGAAATCCTATCAAATAATTGAGCTCTTAACTTAGCATTTTCATAGATTGTGTCATGTAATTTATCTTACAAAGAGTTAATTATTGTTTTGGTTTGAGCCCGTGTCACAGAGATAGAGTCAATTTTATGTGGTCTTAAGGTGAGCATTTTCTTTTGCATAATTCAAAACTTGAAACTCTAATTCCACGTTCTCATTCTCTAGTTTCTGAGACAAAGGATCAAAGGTATTTGATACACATGGAGTATCCTTACTTTTACTCTTTTGATCTCCCAACTGAGCTTACAACCGTTCGATCTTTTGTTGCATGTCATATTTGCATTCTTCACACTTTTTGTACTAATCATTCTAAAATTTAGCTTATTCATTCTCCTTTTTAATGATACAATTTTCAAAATGTTCTTTTGTATGTTCAAGCTCAGTTTGGAGATTGGATGTATCTATAACAGAATTACTTTGCACAATAGACATAATGTCCTGATTGACAACTGCTCTCAAGAGACGCTCAATTTCCAATTATAATGCCTTGTGCTTAACTAAAGATTCATCAACTTTTTTTGCAAGAGATTTGAAGTCTCGAACAAATTTGGCTGCTTCTTTTAAAATTGTATTTCAAAATTTTGAATTCTCGCATCAACTTGGTTAACGATAGGTAAAATTTCATTTTTTATAATTTTATTAATCTCTTGATAAGCACTAGACGACCAATTGTGTATATCTAAAGTCATTCTTTGTTTGACAACACGTTGAAGAGTCACAATGGTGCTTTTTACCTCATTTAGAAATTTTCGTACAACATTTGGTGGAGTATCATCCGAAAATTCTTTATTTGGTATTGAAATTAATTTAGAAACATCGGTCGTTTTGGAAGTATTTGAAAAATACAACTCTTCACGTGACTTGGCCGTTTGAGAAACAAAAACCCCCAAAAGATGATTAATCTTTGTATAGTTTGCCGGTTTTATTTCTTTGTTTAATTGTTTCATTTTTAGGCGACTCTCTTAAGCAAGTTCTAGTATCTCCTCTGAATCATACACAACACGAGGATCATGCTTTTCTAAAAGAAGTTTGACATTATAAAAACTCTGTTGTTTCTACTAAGCTTGCTTGAGATAAAAAGGATTTTGATAACACAAAGCCATTTTATGTTCGGAGTGGTAAAACGAGTCTGGCTTAGGTGAAAGCACATGCATCGTTTGAATTGATTGACCCGTTTTGACCAAAATATTATCTAATTCCTTTATCTTATTCTCAAGTTAAATTTGTTTATCAAGAAGCTCATCTTCGTGTATTTTGAAATCACCTTATACCTTTTCTTTTCTTCTTGAAGAGAAGAAACGGTTGACTTTTCCTTTGAAAGTTGTTTATTTAAGTTTGAAATTTCCTCATTCAAAGCCGTTATTTGTTTACCTGAACTTAAGTGAAGTGCATTTATCTTTTTTGTAAGACACTGCTCTTGATAAACAGATTGTTGATAACACCTTTCAAGTTTGTCATATTTTTCTTTACTAATTTCAAAACACTTTTCTTGATTTTTATATCTAGCAAGCTCAGTGGTCAAATTAGCTTTAGTTTTTCTCAACTTGCAATTGACCGAGTTGACTTTCTCAACTTTAGTTGCTAAATTATTATATAATGAATCATATAAAACATGCACCTTGTTCCACACTAGAAACCACAAAAGTAACATTACTATAATTCTTTAGTACTTGGTGTGGTTCAGGAATGGGCTCGAGTAGCTCAGTATACTGCTCCTCTTAAGTAAACATATTAAATATCTCATCATCATAGCAATTATCATGAAGTTTACCTTAACTAATCTGTTTGAGTCATAGACGGGAGCTTTGTCACTCTGAGTACCCGATGTCTATGCTTGCTGCAAATTAGCTATCAAAATGCAGTTTGCATTGACTTCCTTAATCTCATCAAGATCCGCTGCAGCAGCCATCAAATCAAACTCTTCAGCTTGTAGTTGGATTCTTGTTTCCTCATTTTGAGCAATCATTAACTGAGTTTGAAAATAAGCTACATCCCTTCTTCTTGGTCTAACTGTGCAGTTTCTAGCAAGATTACCCAATCCTCTGCAGTTATAACACCTTATCAAATTACCATTATTCCCATTTGCATTATCCTCAGCTTGTGCTGCTACAACATTACCATTCCCATTCAGATTCTGATTAGCAATTCCCGGAACAACAATAAGCCCATTCTGATTTCTAACATTCTGAACGACCAGATTCTAAACTACATTATGAACAACCTAATTCCTGAAATTTAGTACTTCATTATACCTATTTTAATTCCCAACATTCTACCCAACATACTGTCTAAACTAATTCCCACCATTGCCTCCAACCATCTGTATTTGTCTGTCTGTCTTGACCCATATTCATACCCGGTTGAGCAATCTGGCTATTACAAGGGTTTGATGAAATTCTCTGGTTGTTGTTGGTTGGTGTTGAGTAGTTTAATTTGAATGCCTTAGCCATTAGAGCAAGTGCCATGTTCATTGCAGTTGAGGGATCTGTAATGTCTTTGGGATTTGGCATAAGTTGTTACATGTAGTTCTGGTTGAATGATGGTTGTGGGTTATAGTTGTTGTTGGGTAGTGGTTTTGTATGAAGGTACTTGATGATGGTAGATCTGGGTGAAACACTGGATAATTGAAAGGATTGTTGGAATTTACCTTGAGTGCTAAAGGATCTTGTGTTTTTACAAGTCGTTCAGCTCTTAGTTCATCTACCTCCTTTTGATTATACTTCAAGAAATCATACAACTGAGTGTAATATGTTGTATGCAAGTCCTTTGTTTGATGAACAATGGTAACATGTCGACTCCATTCTGGTTGTAAGTTGTTTAGGAACTTGAGATTGCTGGCGATCTTTTCTAAAAAGTGTTTGTTTCTCTTAAAATCATTCATCAACTTTGAGAAACGATGATAGTAAGATTCAATCAATTCCCCATCAGTGGAAGTAAACCTTTTCCATTCATTAAACAACTTAGCCTTCTACTCTTAAATTCCAACATCAGAACCTTTCATCATTTGCTGAACGCGTAACCAGATTTCCTTAGCAGTTTCACAACTATCAACAGCAGCATAGATGTCTTCAGGAAAATCGAGAAGAATTGTCTGAATTGCTTGATCATCAACTTCCATTTGCTTAATTTCTGCTTCCATGAGTTCATCGTTAGTTTGTTCATGAAACGTTTCAGGAATAGGAACTGTACGGGCAGCATCACCTGGTTCAGGAATCATTCGTCTAACATAAGGACCATTTATAATGGAATTGTAGATTAACTTTCCATTTGGTCTACTCTTAGCATAACAAGGAAGACGAGAAGACCATGAAACATAGTTCTCTTTGTTAAGCATAGGAGGATAGTTTTCAGAACTGGCTGCATAAATGTCTTGTTGAGTTGACATTGCAAAAATGATGTGAAATGATATGCAAGGATCTTAAATAGGTAAAGTGATTGTTGTGGTTTGAGTTAACAGGATTTTACAATTCTATGACTTAAACCGAGAAAAGAATAATCTCTTACGGGATTTTACTAAATCAAGAAGAAACCATGAAAAAATGACTAATTGTTGTGATTAGTTGTGAGAGAAATCATTGTTGTTGTTGAAGAACTTGGACTTTTGTTAGCGATTTATGAGCTAAAACAAAGAAAGGTGCATAAACTTTGAGCTTAAAATGATTAACGGATGATTAAGACTCAAATAAGGACTAATGGTGCAATAACGATTCATGTTGGAGACAAACAAGTTGAATTATAACTATTAAGGACTAATGGTGTAAGCCTAATTCAAAAAAGAGGGTTAACAAACCAACAAAGGATGAATGGAGAATTGGTCTTTGAAAATTTTGAATTTTAATTAATAATAAAAACGTGTTCCCTCCTGAATTATTGTCTTCCTCGTTTAAAAAAAGTTAAATGTAAACGAATACGTTTTCCTTCTCGCGGACTCGTACAATTATCGTCGTTGGAAAGCAAATATACCACGGTGATCAAAAAAGGATCACGATCACAATGGTATAGGTTATAAGTCCCGTAGTCAACTGACACACAAACCCAAAAAACCAAAAATTACACGAAACGGCTTGTATAATTGGCCTAAGCTACAAATGTCCACTTCGCCTATGATGTATAACTCGCTTGGTTGTGTTTGTGTTTTATAAATCGCCTAACATTCAACGTATAACTAGTCCTTGTTTTTTCTTTAATGTATAAATCACCTACACGAAAAATGTATACTTCGCCTTACATGAAACGTATAGTTTGCCTCATTGACATGTATACTTCGCCTAATAAGGACTTAAAAGTATAACTCGTCTACACCAAAGACGTGTATAGTTCGCTTGATGAGGTATTGTATACTTTACCTCAAATGTAAACAAGAACGTACTTTGTACTAGTTTTGTCTGGACCACAACGAGTAACAACAAAAACTTGTCCTTGTGCTTATCTTAACCGTGGACACAAGGAAACAAAGATACCACAATAAGCTTGAAAATAAGCACTTATACAACGGAGATAAGCCCAAAAAAATAAGACAAACAAATAAGCTAGTAAGGACTTAAAAGTGAGAAAAATAAGCCATTTTTCCACAAGAAAGAGCTAGAACATAGACTACAAATAAGATAACCAAAAAAGCTTTAAAAAGCTCAAAAATAAGCTTGGACCAATCCACAAAGACGAACCATAATAAGCTGAGAATAACAAGCATATAATTTTTTTGTCTTAAGCTCAAATAAGCTTAAGAAAACGTGACCATTTTTTTCCAACAAAAAAAATGCACCCTCTTTTATGAAATACGAGACACATGTTTTATATTCAAACAAAACAAAAATAAGCCCAGTAATGAAGTTATAGAGAAATTTTTTTATCCGAATAGAAAAGAAAAAATAGAAAAATAAGTCGAATCAATAAGCTCTAATAAGCATTACCATAATGTGACCACTAAACCTAACCTAGGCTCTTGATACCACATGATAGACTTATCATTTCACACATGTATACAATTAAAAGGAAGAACTATAGAGAGAGAGATTAGTTTAGAGAGAGAAATATCAAAAGAAAAAGTGGCTACACATTAAAGAGAAAAATGAGCAACACCCTCTCCACACTTGGAGAAGGCTTTATATAGTTGTGTACATGGGCCGACCTTGGGTTTAAGTGGGCTTCCAAGGCCAGGCTTGATATCTAATGGGGTTAAAGCCCGTAACTAGGCCCAATTAGCGTATAGAATTCACCAGAACATTTACTAGACTAATACATGGTTTGGGAGTCTTAATGACCATCACTTCATATAAAACTAGGTCTAACACGAGATAATATTCATTGGTAAAAAAGGGTCGAGATAGGCAGTAAACTTCCTAAAGCCTATCATGCATTCGAATGATAGGTCATCCCCATCCAAACTATTAATTATTCTTTCTTGACGTAGTGTCCTCGCATTTTTATACTCAATTAGCTCATTAAGAAGTTCACCATCATCTGAGTCATTGTTTGAATGAGGAAAGGGAGAAACAAAGGGTGTATCTACCGCTTCATTATCAGACTTGAGGTTATTCATATTGGTCTCATTAGGTTGATTGGCGAAGTTGTTAAGAAATTGTTCAATACACTCTAGGCGAGAGTCAACAAAGGCTAAAATCACATGTATCTCATGGAGCTCTTGGTTAATTCATGCACGCAGCACAGCTGGTAGGATAGGATGATTGTTGGTAGGTGGTGGATTCGCCTTCTCCATGATGAAGAGTGGAATAGTTAATGGAAATTGCGAACAAACACACAAAGAAAAGATAGACTACGAGAAAGCTAATATACGGAAATTAAAGTCTTACTTGAAAGGATTCAAGCAAGTAGAACTAAGTTAAACTATGATCAAAACCTAATTATTCCCCAGTAGCGGCGCCAAAAACTTGTTGCGGTTGTCATAAGGGACTTCTACAAGAAGTTTTACAACTCCCTAGGTAGAGTACCTAACCATTGTAGTAGTAGTATAGGCAAGACTCGGAGGTTGTTATCATTCTTTAAGGGAATAGGTTGGGAAGGCTTGATCACGGTCTAATAGAATTCTAGGGGTTGAGAGAAGATTATTTTTATATTTTTATGTTTATAGGAAAGCAAGTTAAATCATATATTTGGGAGGTTGGTTGGGATTTAGCTATTAAACTAAATATAAACTAAGCTACTTGTGATAACAATGTAATAAAAGATTGTGTTCATTTAATCATGTATTACTCTCTAGATTGCTTCTCATAGTGTTGTTGCTTTGTCACACTTATGATAATCTATGTAACTATTTCCTAAGTCATGAACAAATTACACGAACCCACCGTCTATTTAATATTTCGTTGAGGCAAAACACAAAGTAAGGTAGTATGAAGACAGTTACCTGGCCCCCAAGAGTATATTAAATGCATGTGAAATATATTAAAAGTGGATCAACCATATTAAGGGGAAAGGTAGTATGAAGATTGTTACTTGATGGTATCCTTTCTACACAATCATGTTTTCCTAGACATATCAATAGCGATACAAACAAAAGCTGGTTTTCTAAGACCTAACATGCATATTCATCACAAGAAGCAACACCACTAAGATCTACATTCTAGGTTTCATACAATCATAAATGAACACAATAGGAGGTTTAGCCAATCATGTTAAAGATAAAGCAAGAACAGATAAGAATCACACAAGAATACATATTTAATGATTAAGATAGTCTTACTTGATTAAAATATGAATTGAAGGAAGTACAATAGGGTTTTGAGGCCCTAAAATCGTCCCTAACAGCTGCTAAACGAACTAGGGTTCGTCCCTTTCTTTTACTCTAAAGTTACACACTTAAAACACTAAAAACGGATTTGTATATATAGATAAATCATTGCGACGACGTCGCGTTTTAATTGTGACACCATCATGAAAGAGAATATTTTAGATCTTAGGCTGGGTCATGCGAGTTGACGCTATCGTGAAAGGTTGTGACGCTGTCACTAAGTAGGTTTTGACGGCGTCCTGTAGAGTTGGTGACATCATCTATAACAACCCGTAATTTTCATCAATGTAATTATCTATCTATTAAATTAGATGCACTGTAATATCCATCTATTATATATACCACCTTTTTACAGGAAATTTTTTGCTTTATCTCATTATGCAACGTAACATGCATCTCTAAAGTGAACGAGCTCACGCAACCTACCTATGCCAATTCTATCTATGTTTATATCATGTAAAAATCCAAATATATCAAGTTAATATCCTAATATCAGTTTTACCAAATACATTATCCATTTAACATACCATTTACAATGTTATATTAAAATAGACTTTATTCGTTAACGTTTATATCAAAACGCTAATTATATGTAATGTATACATATAAAATGAATGTGCAAGCCTTCAAACATGTGTACAAGTGTACAATGCACAACATTTGAAATGTAATTTCCCTCCAAGTCAATGTACAACTCATTTAAACTCAATGTACAAATCCATGAAGCACGAATTCAAACTAACTCATTTTCCTTCCAAATTCATTCTAGTTTCTTACCACCTTTTAAACACAACATACAAACACTCAATGTACAACTTCTAAACCCTAAACCTAAACTACAAATCATCTTAAAACCTTAATCAAAAACTCTAAACCCTAATTTCATTTTAAACCTAAAACCTTAAGCTATCTTAAAAGCTAACCTTAATTCGAATTCAAACCAAAAACCCTAACCCGAGACCAAAACCAACCCGACACCTTTTTTCTTTCATTTTTGACCCATTTACACCTAAGCTAGCACCCTAACACCTCAAGCACCTCTATGACTAACCTACTACCACCCCAAGCAGCCTATAAAGCACCTCTATCGCCTCCCTTGGCCACCAAGTCTTCTTGCCACCTCCTTATCACCCCTTTGTAAACCGAACCCCTTGTACGCCTTCCACCACTCAAAGCTACACTTCTAGCCTTTCATACGCACCCTATAGCCTTCATTAGTCACTACCTACAGCCTTTGATCCCTACTCCAAGCATAAAACTTAGGCACCAAGGGTTTTGACCTATATAAATAGCCGAACCCCCCCTACACTTTCAAACACACCTCAAAATTCATCATACACACAAATGGAGCTCTAAACCAGACCAAGGAAGATCAAATAAGGAAGAACTCAACAAATTTGAAGTCAAGAATCAAGAGAAGGAAGCCCTTGAAGTCGTTTAAATCTTTCATAAGGTACTAGCTCAATTCAAAATTCAAAGAGAAGGAAGCCCCCGGTACTAGATCAATTCGAAATTCTACTTGCCTCGGTTGTGGTAGTCCTGGCAACTCCTCAGGAAACACCTCAAGAAAATCATGAATTATAGGCACGTCTTCCATTCGTTTCTCCTTCGACTTGTTTTCCGTCACGTGTGCCAAAAACAGATAGCAACCTCGCTCGACGTACTTACGGGCGTTGATACACGAAATGACCTTTAATCGAGATACACCCTTGTCGCTTTCAACTCTCAACATCTTGTTCCACACGGTATATGAAAAACTTTCTCGCCACAGACAATAACGGCATCGTGCTTGACAAGCCAATCCATACTGATGATGACGTCAAACATACCAACCTCAATCGGCATAAGATCGATTTCAAAAATATGGTTTACTAAATTCAAAGTGCAACCTTTCAAAATAGTGTTCGTACTACCTACCCTTCCATCAACTAATTCTACCTCATAACTAGCTCCTATTTTAATTGGATTGATATTAAGCATGGAACTAAATCTAGTATCCACAAAACTCTTATCAGAACCCGAATCGAATAAAACAAAAGCATAGCGGTTATTGAGCAGAAACGTACCTGTAACCACATTCGGACCTTGAGGCTCATCATCCTTAATAGCATAAGCTTGACCATGAACTTCTCCAACTTCTTCTTGCTTAATCTTCTTTGGGCATCGGTTCCTAGTATGACCTCGCTCACTACAATCATAACAAGTCCAGACAGGCTGAGCGTTAGCACCTATGGAAACACTCTTCTCCTTATAATACCATGCCTTGTGCCCAACCTTTCCACACTTATGGCACCTAATCATACATGGACCAACATGGCGAGTAAAATATTGTTCACACAAAGGAAGCTTTCCTTCAGTAGGATTGGTAACCATGGCTCGCGCATTTCCTTGCCTTTGATTGCCTTTACCACAACTATTTCCACCTTGAAAGTTCTCCCACTTTCGCTTCTTTCCTTCCAAAATCCTTGCATCTCTAGCTTGCGATTTCTACTCCATCAACTTATGAGCCATACGTACAGCTTCGTTCAGATTAGTAGGCTTAGAAGATGTCACTTCACCCTTGATATTATCTGTCAATCCCCTGATGTAAGCATCAACCTTCACTCGTTCGGGCTTTACCGTTCTTGGACACATCAAAGATAGTTCATTAAACCTCTGAGTATAAGTAACAACATCATACTCCCTAACCTTCAAGTTCCACAATTCGTGCTCCATTCTTTAAACTTTTTCTATCGGACAAAACTCCGCAATCATCAGTTGCTTCATCTCAGTCTAAGGCATTTGGTTCACAGTCTCCAAACCCATTGTTGTAACGATAGTTTTCCACCAAGTCAAAGTTGGTCCTTCCAGTGTAGCAGAAGCAAACTTCACCTTCTTGCCCTCTGCACGTTCACTGATCTCAAAAACACTCTCAGTTTTCTCAAACCATCTTTGCAATTCAATAGCTCCTTCAACCCTATGAAAGATAGCAGGATTGCACTTCATAAACCCAGCAAAAGTGCACTCACAAACAGCAGGTGCAGTCTCTCAACCTCTAACTGGCCCAGATCCACTAGCATCATTTCCTACATTTGCTTTCCTTGCCCGCTCAGCAGCAATAGCGGCATCAACATTTTCCTTGATCATTCGACGAATAGCAGCTTGAGCATAGGTGTAGACTTTGGAGGCATGATTCTATCAAGTCACACAAAAAACAATCTGATAAGCATTCATCACATGATATTCTCATAACATGGTACAATGACAAATCAATCACAACAACAGTCACACAACATCAAGTAGAAATCAAAATATAGTCATTCATTTTTCATCACAAGAGAATTAATACCTAGTTGCATTGTTTCATGAAATGATACAAATCGTTACAACCAATAGCATGAAATCTCCTAACTGAGGACTCAGTTTAGTGATTACACAACAAAAGAAACTACAATTGAAACTAAACTACTGCGAATCATAAGGAGATCCTTGTGGCTCGGGTGATGGACTCTTCTCATCTTCAATCGAAACATTGATAGCTTCATTCGGTCTTACTTCAAACATAAATACCCTACGAATCATCTCTTGATAGAACTCATGAGATCGAACACTAGTCCAATAGAGATCTCTCTCGAGTCGTTCATTCTGCATACGAAGGAATGTGTTGCTAAACCTTGCTTCTTCAAGTTCCTTCTTTAATTTCTTACACTCAACCTTGTCTTCAATATTACCAAGCTTCTCAACCAGCTTTTCCATTACAGTCATTCCTTGCTCCACACTAGAACGCACTTCATTACCCAAGTCCAAAATCAACTTACCATAATACTCGTCCTTTGCTATTCCTTTCTTCTCGACCAATGCATGCGCCGTCTCGCGACCACACAATCATCTTGAAAGAGAAGCCATTCGACCAAACAAAAAGTTAATGTCCTAAATATATCTCAATTATATTTTAAATATATATAATGATGGTTACCATATAATCACATGCCATTCTATGCATACAACACATGCATAAATGCGCCAATACATAACAATTCATGCATCCATCACATGGATAAATTTATCCATACTAAACTACTTAATTTATACATATAACACATACGTAAACATATATCCATGCGTAACAATCAACAAATTTACCTTTTCTTTCTTTAGGTAACCAATGGCAACAAGGAGTCTTGGTGTGCGTGTAGAAGCATTATAGTTTAGGTTTTCCAAAAAGACTCGACCTAGTTCCCTATAACCTTAGGCTCTTGATACCACTATGTAACACCCCACCCAGCGTACATTGGATTGCACAGCGGAAATTAGCAATTGGGAGTTATTAATAGCACCATTTACCAAGATAATAGAAAACGACCCAAATAAGACGCTTTACTAAACATGTGTTCCATAATTATTTAGAGTTAAAAGCGTTTAGGTCCCCATAGAATCACAACCACCGTCTATTACAATCATTAAAAGACAATTGTTTCAAATAAAAGACATAGTTTTAACATAATTTAAGACATTGTTTTTGAAAGACAGGAACACACAAGTAGTCCTTCCATAAAATCCATCACACGCACGACACCGCCACGCTATCATTGCCTTCATCCTTGGTTACATAGGATAAAACATGTTTAAAACATCAAAAACAAAGTTGAGTGAAATTCATAGAGTTTAAAATAATTGATAAGCAATAATCTTTGAACACATAATTAGTTCTCGGGAAAATAAAGCAACAAATGCAATGTATAGCAACTTCTTTTCTTTCACGCAATAAGCTCATGACACCAAACATTAACAATACATATGGCATTTCATATGTTAAAGGTGCCCCAAAACAAGGTAGTATTGTCATATATCTACTACTTTCTAAATACAAAATGTCCGTTTGACAGGGTGGTCACATAGATTCAAACCCCGGACAGGGTTGTCAAACCCAATAGATTTATTTAATGCATTAGCATTCACCTTACAAGGCAATTAACGGTTTATGAAATAAGGGACTTGGACAATAGCTACTTATGCGGAAACAGTCTCATAATCGAGTCTAGCATACCATAAAATCATATGTGTTTGATTTATAAAACAAACATGTATCCCCCTCGCGGGTTTAAAAATAGTTAAAAGAATTTAATGCGAGGCTATAAACTCACCTTAAGCAAAAGATCCAAATCAATCAACTTAACAAACGCAACTTGCTTCACGTCTAACCGCGACCTATATTATACATATATAACGGTACGTGACTAAGAGTATAATAGATCATATATTACATACTTGCATACATACATATTACTATTATGTATATACAATCATATACTAAAATCTCCAAGTGCGACGCAAAACCTTTTATCTTGACGCACTTAACCATATTACAACATTTTCCATAAAGTTTTCATTTTTAAAAAGTTTGCCGAAAGTAAGGATAATATAATCCAAACTTTACATTTCATTATCAATTAACTAACATTACTAACCATTTGCTCATTATAGACCTTATTCACAAGTTTACTCAAGTTTGACTTTCAAAAGTCAAAGTTCATTTTTATGAGTTACAAGGCTCACCTTATATCAAAACGGACCTTAGAACATCCTTTATCATTACCAATAGCCTAAAATAGATTTAAAAAATTTCTCGACACGCTATGACCAAACTTTTTGGTCAAATAAAGTCAACCCAAAGTCATATCAAAACTCATTTTTAGCAAAATCTAACTATCCCAACATGTTTAAATGGCCTAAAAACCTGTACCAAAACTATCAAACACATGCTCATACTCAAAATACTTTCAAATCAATTTTGCACTTGAATCATCTAGCAGCAACTATAATATTTATAATATGAACATTTTATCAACATCAAAACATAGCTAGAAGACTCACAAAGCAAACAAGAAATTTTTTTGGCTTCCCTCCTTGTGTTTTTTAAATTGGAAGAGCAAGCAAGACCCAAACCAAACCTTTTCCAACTAAAACCAAGCCTTTAAATCAACAATCTACCCTCTTTGAACACCCCTTTATACACGAAATGTCCAAGAACAACCTCAAAATCCAACTTTCAAAATACTTAGTACATGTGGTTTTCTTTAGTGGGAAATGTAGAGGATTAAACAAGGATTAATATGGTATAGCTTGATTTTATTGCATCTTAAAATTTTGGCTGGAAATGGGAGTTGTTTGGGTGGCCGGTCGAACAAGGAACAAGAGAGGGAGAGGATGAAATTTTTTTGTAAAAGAGTTTTTGTGATAGGTGGTGTCCTATTTATAAAAAACATCTTTGATACTTTGGCAATTCTAGTCCCTCTATTGTTAATCTCTTTTCAAAACTAATACAAAAGAATTTCTTTTATAAGTAAATTCAGCCAACAACTCGGGTAACATCGCGTTAGTAAATATGTTAAAATCCGTGCTACTAATTTTACTTTAAAACGTTTAATAATAGTTAAAACCTCATAAAACACGACCTTTAAACACGGTTTTTACAAAAACTCATGGAAACATCGTAAAATACAAAAATAACATAATCACGCTCTCGGAGCAATAATATAAAATTTTCTGACTCTCTTAGACCCTAAAAATGAATAGAAATTCAACCACGGATTGAAATCACCTTATCAAAGGAAATTTCTATCAAACCTCACATAGCATAAACGAATATAACTATTTGCATAACTAAAATAACTATCTTAGCTAGGGATAGACATTGACCTGAAATTCGAGTTGTTACATTAAACGACCCCGAAAAAGTATATAAAATGACACCTCATCAATAAAACACCATCAAGCAGTAAGTGGGTAAAGTCCTGATGGACTAGGGTATTAACAGGATCACCACTAGTTTAATTCCCTAAGATAGATTATAATTAAACTAAAGGATGTTTTATGCGGACGCGTTAGATAAGATATCAATGTACTAATAAACAAATCTGTGTTTTATCGGACTATTCATGGTTGATATATTTTCTTTATATTAGTACTTGACCGTTTGTCTATCCTTTGTTAATCTTCTTGTGTATGTTTATCGCTTTACTTATCATCAAAACCTTAGTTTAGATACCTAAACTCGTGTTAGTCTCTCAGACTGAAACCCCTCTTTTATCATTAGTTTAGGCTTTGCATAATTTAGATTAATTTAACTAAATTACTGATAAATTAGATATTAACGCTCTTGCTTTTAGTGATCGACACCCTACTTACCAACGAAGCTACATCTTGACCGGGTACACTGCCCGTTAGAGTGTTGTTTTTAGGTATAGTCGACATTAAATAAATAGTAAAACTTGATACATAAAAAAACCTACATGGCGACACATCAGAATACATGGTAAAAAACGCAAATCCTAATTCAAAATCAAACTCTACCCTAATTCAATTCAAAAAAAAGAAGAGAGTAGAGTAACATACCTTTTGATTAGGACTTTGAGAGATACAAAAACAAGGATTTGATTTTTGGGATAAAAAGGTCTGGTAAATTTTTTTGCTTGTGGAGTAAAGAGCGTATGTGAAGAACAATCCGGCGTATATGCTGGGTTTTTATACCCATGCTTGATATGCCGTATAGGGAATTGTCCAATACGATGTATTAGACAATAAATTGATACGGCATATAGGTGTACCTTAATACGCCGTATTTATTCTTGGAGACCAAATTTTAAAATCTTTAACAAAGTACCTTGGCATCCGCAATATTTTTGTATGAACACCATCCTTATATGATAGTTTAGGGTCGAACGGGATGCCAAATGGCACATATAAATTTTTAATGAGATTTAATGGCATCCAGTTGTTAAGACAATTCCAACTCACGATATTAGCATTCAATGTTATGATAAAAAATTTCTTGTTGAAAACTTTATTGATTTTATCGTGATTTGTTCTCGGAAGTTCATTTTAGTATCAATGTTTATTACATTACTTCTAGAAGGCTGTGTTATATCGATATTATCATTATTGTCCTTGTTCGTTTTTAGATTCTTGGGAAAACTTACGTCTAGAGGAAATGAATCATTAAAGTATAAAATGTTTTGTTCCTCTTCATCATATTTGGACAATGATGTTTCATTTTTTGAATCAAATTTATTAATATGTCGAGAACTTACAGAAGGTTCAATTAGTGGGTCTGGTTTAGACTTTAGATTATTATTATAAGCGATGGCTGGGAATTCACTCTCAAAATCTTTAAAGAAGTCAGAATCGTTAATATAACCAATCATAGGTTTTGGTGACGGAGATGATGGCATATTGACTTTATCATTCTCATTTTCTGAATCCGTTTTCAAATTATCGACAGAAATTATTTTATAAGAAAATGAATTTTCGTTAAAAATTACCATGTAATCTTCATCGTTGGATTCGTCAAATGATATTTTAAAGTTAATTTTGTTATTGTTAAGAGGACTTAGCGTGGGTTCACATGAGAGTGTTGCATCGGATGTATCATCAAAGAGTATAGCTGGGTATTCAGTTTTGAATTTCATAAAGCTATCGTCCTCATTTTCACAATATTCCATCTTATCATATGTGGCAGTTTGCCAATTAAATGTTCGACCATGTCTTTGAGCCTTTTCTTCTTCGAGTCTGATGTATTCTTCCATAGTGATGTTTGGATCATCCATGATAAACCTATGTTGGAAATCAGAAACAAAGAAACGAACTACAAAGCAGAGTACTTTTGAAAACAATTAAATAATGCTGGAATTTAAACACACAATTAATCACACAATTAAATTAAATACAAAAAGAAATAATTGCACTAATCAAATTATTCTAAGCTAATGGTTAGAAATAATAATAAAATTAAAGGTTAAACTTTTTCACTTCCCGACAGCGGCGCCAAAAACTTGATGTGCTGTCATGAAGGGTCAATTTATTGATTATCAAGTTTTAAATTTATATTTAGCCAACTTATCCTAAAACAATACTTTAACGGGCAGTGTACCCGATCGAGTGGAGTTTCGTGGTAAGTAGAGTGTCGAACACTAAGAGCGAGGTCGTTAACCTTATATTTTATTAGTATTTTAATTAATCTAATAAAGTTAATTCTAATTACTTGTTAAACCTATGCTAATCCTAGTTCTAATGATAATGGGGGTTTTCAGCCTGAGAGACTGGCACATGTTTTATGGTGACAATAATCAATTCTAAACACAATAAACATGCAAGCAAACAATCAAAAGATAAAAGAGCGGTAAAATCCAAATGATAGAAGTATTAGCCATATTAAATCTAATTAAATACTGGTTTGTTTGTTTAGTGTAATAATTTCTTATCTCGAAGCTGCATATTATTCTTAAGACTTAGGCGGGACATCATCCTAAGACCTAGACACGTTAAATCTTGTCACAATTAATGTATCCGCATAAAGCATCCTTGTAGTTTAATTATAATCTATCTCGGGATTAAAGCAATGGTGATCTTGTTAAACCCTAGCCCATCAGGACTTTATCCACTTGTTGTTTGAGGTATTTTATATACTCGTAGTTCACTATTCAAGTTTTTATTAATTAATTAAGAACATACTTGTTGAAACATTACGGGTCACCAGCCGGTCCAACTAAGCTCATAATTTAAAGACAAAGATAGAACATTATTTGTGATCCTATTGGTCCAATAATATAAAACACGATATGGAGAGCTATCACAGTATCTAGTTCACTTGTTAGACATAACTAGACCAAGTTGAATGATAGGTCGCATATTCAAACACGTAGACAAGTATCATGTGATAAACATAATTAAACTTTTAATGATAAATTAAGAAATCAAGTTTAAAACAAACAAAACATTAAATCTTCATCAAGATGTCTAATACCTAAGCGTGATCAAATAACCAAGGTAAACTAAACGTTTTACCGAACGATACCAAAAATCAAATGATTATAAGAGTATAGGAATTACACGGTGTCTTCAATGGAATCGTGATCGATGCTTGACCTTTGGTTGCTCTTCTTTTCTTCAGAAAATTGTTTTTTATATGTATGATTTAGAGAATATGATTTTGCACACTGAAAACTCATTTTTGAGTCTTCTATTTATAGTGTCTAAAAAAGACTGGATACGCCATATTGAATGACGTCAATATGGTGTATATGCCAAAAGTTCAATATAGACCCAATATTTATCATAGACCCAATGAACCAATCCTAGCCACTTATTTTTTCATCAAAAATAAAAAACCCCACTTTCAACCTCTTTTTTAAAAATTAAATATCTCACACTATGTTAATCGTTACGCAAAACAAAACATATCATCGCGACGAGAATTAAATTATCTTTCTATAGAGGGGCGACACTATGTACTTTCGACGAACTTTTTTTTATGATTTTATGAAATCATATATGATTCGTTATACGAATCATATATGATTCGTTATACGAATCATATATGATTCGTTATACGAATCATATATGATTTTCGCAATTCGTGCCTGAAAAAAAAAATCGAAAAAAAGTTCCTCGAAAGTATATCGTGTCACCCGTCTACTAAAAGATAAAAGAATACTCTTCGCGATGGTGTATTTTTTGTCGTGTGACGATTTACCATTTGTAAGATATTTTATTTTTAAAAAAGGTGAAAAATGAGTTTTTTTATTTTTGATGAAAAAATGAGTGGCTAGGATTGATTCATTCGATCTATGACAAATAATGGGTCTATGTTGATCTTAACTCTGGTGTATATGGGTGTTTTCCTTAGAGTGCGCACTAAGTTACTAATAAATAAGATATAACTTCCTAAATTATATTTATTCACCAAATCTCTGAATCCAGCTGGATACGGCGTATGAAAGAACATGGATACGCCATATTGGGAAGTGAGAATGCGCATTTTTTTGTGAAGTCCTGACGCGGATACATTCTATCTTCTTTTGTGGATACGGAGTATTAAGTATAAATAAGCAATCTTTAAATATCATCGTTTAAGCTCCAAAAAGTGCGCCTTTTAGCATGTCTTCACGAATCACTCTGTAATTACTGCAATTTACAACTTTAAGCAATTAAGTAACGATTCTTGCAATAATTATATAAAAGTGGATAGCTTATTCGGGATAAATGATGGTATAAATGTAATGTTATTTGATGTCATCAGTCGGTTAAGAAAAGTTGTCTTGACATTCATCTGATAGATAGGAAATGACTTGTGTGCAGCATACGTAATGAATAGCCTGACTGCTTCCAACCGAGCAACTAGAGCAAATAACTCTTTGAAGTCAATTCCTTTATGTTGATTGTATCCCTTATCTACAAGACGAGCTCTGTTGCGGATTAAAGTATTCTCTTCATCACATTTGTTTTTCCAGAGCCACTTCATGTTAATAACATTTTTGCAGAGTGGTTTGTCGACTAATTCCCATACTCTTAGTAGATCAAACTGGTGAAGTTCTTCCTGCATCGCTTCAGTCCATGTAGAATCAGCCATGGCTTCTTTGATGTTCTTTAGTTCGGTTTGACTCACGGTGAGTGAGAACATACACATCTCGCCATCTGTTTCTAGTTGACGTCTTGTTCTAATTGATTGAGAAGGATTTCTAACGACTTGTTCTAACGGATGATCTCTTGTCCAAAAATGTTCTAAAGGATGTCATTGATAGAGTGTATCACTGGTACAAAAACTAGTATTGGTCACTCCAAAAATGTGGGTCGATATACATATGGTCACATGTGCTTTTTTGGGAGTTTGTCACTAAAGATCGCGCCACTGTAGGTCACATACGGTCACGTTAGGGAGTTCGTGGCTATTTCCGTTGAAAAAGAGTGACTAAAACCCGAATATATGTGACAAATAAAGCACAAGTTTTGTTGGATTAATCTGTATTAGTAACCGTAAACACTTTATAGTCATACGAATGATTTTTGAGAGTAACTATTGTTCGTCTTTTGGCCACATAAATATATAATATATGTGACATTTGAGATGATTTATTCAAATGAATGTGTATTTTGTCTGACTATTGTTCATCTAATTGTAACATGAATTTTAAGTTTGTGTGGCGTTTTGTAGTATTTAGTCACATAAAGCATGTTTTTTTTTAATTTAGTCTCATACAAGTTAACCAAAATTAGTCAAAAGTGTTAATAAGTGTGATCATATATTGTTTAAAGTCAAGTGAATGTGTTTTTTGTGTGACTATTCTTCATCCAATGGTCACATGAATTTTTAGTTTGTGTGGCATTTCGTAATATTTAGTCACACATCAAATTAAACAAAGAGTGACCAATAACGTTGATAAGCGTGACCATATTATGTGAGTTCATCTTTTAGTCACATATAACAAATCAATAATTTGTGTCATTATATATATGTGTTTATATATATATATATATATAACAAATTAATTAAAAATAAAAAGCAATTTCAAATTGAATAAAACTCGAATGTATATAACTGAACTAAATATACAATTGTAATGTCGTACATAATCAAATTCTTAGCTAAACACAATCTATGAACATTTCTAAGTAGTTGCATCAAGGAATAGTTATTTGTTTGTTTCTTAAAAAAGATGCCAAGCTGCTACATGTCTCTCTTCTGTCAGCGGAGCTCGTCATCCTACACCACTATCAACGATCGCCATCACCATGCCTATAACCACAACACAATGTACTACACAAACACGCATACCTTAAAAATAACAATCGATGGTACTGCAATAGCACAAACTTCTTTAACAACACTAATATACTCGAACAGTATTAACATATATATTAGTAGCGTTAATTTCCCTTAATCACAATAGCAGTATTAACAAAGAACCAGCAACACTAATATATAAGCAGCATTAATAACTACGAACAGATAGCACTAATATCATATTGGCAGCATTAATGTTGAGCAGTATTAACCATGAGCAGTATTAATATCATATTGGTAACATTAATGTAAGCTTCTATAAGCTAGACTAAAACCCCTATAAGCTTAAAATGGCTTAAACTAAATTTAATAAGCATGCCTCAACAGAAAATATGCATTTTCAATAACATAATAAGCTAGAATCCAGATAAGCAGGTTTGGCTTTTTAGATTTTTTAAAGGATTTTTAAAGACCAAAAGGCTAAGTGCAACCCTCTATAAAGCTAGGAAAATGAGCTTATGAAACCTCTAAAAATAGAAAACAGATGGAGCTTAGTGTATAAGCTACTTGTGCTATGAATTTTAAGGCTTAATTCAAACTCAAACTACTCTAAATTGATTGATCAAAAAGGGCTTTTAGACTAAATGAGTAGCATACTAAACCAGAATTTGATAAAACTTGGAAATCAATGAAACAGTGCTCAAAGCTTATAAAATCTGGCTTAAAGACCAAAGTGAGGTCAAGCAGCATTAACCTTGGTTAATGATGTTGTCCCAAACACCCATTTAAAATCATAAAAGCCATTTTAAGCTTAAATAAACCTGATTTTAAGCTCAAATTTGAAATACCAGATTATGACTAAGTTAATTAAGACCTAATGAGCAAATTTTTAACCTTAAATAAGCACTGAATAATAAGCAAACATAATAAGCTATTTATGGCTTTTTAGGACAGATTTAGTAAAATCAAATCTAAAGGACATAAAATTCATAATACTAACTTGAAAAACATATATAAAGACAGAATAAGCATTCATAGGCAATAATAAGACATAAATAAGCAGTAAATAAGCTGAACATTAAATAAGCTATAAAAATTAAATGAGAACTCACTTCTTTATTGATGAATCTTTGAAAGTACAATGTTTGAAAGGTAAAGATGCTTGTAGCAAGGCTTGAAAACAACCAGTTACAAGACTGCATGTAAGTAGCATCTAGAAAAGCACCATAAGCATTTTTAATAAGAAATACAACTATATAAACACTTGAGTATCAATACATTTATAAGTATGTTAGTAAGAGTATAACCTTAAATCAGGAATCTGTAACTTTTCCATATTAATTCTGCATATATCAGAAGAAAGAAAGGAAATGTAAGGTTAATGATAGGCTACATAAAACATACATATTCTTAACTCTAGGACTCACAAATGATGGGGCCGTCATGTGGCCAGATTCAGATATCAGTTCAGTCTGTTTCTTATCTAATTTTGTACTATCAGTTCTGATAGTATTTTAATAGTGTGCTTGTGGTCAAGATTCGTCTACAAGTATCAGGTACAAGGTTATTTTGAAGGCTGCAAGTGGTATCTCAAGAATTAATGGATTGATCTAGTGCAATTGGTTGTTAGTGCTTGTAAGTGATTGAGGAGTCACGGGAGTTAATTTATAGTGGGCCTGCATTTTCTTATGATTCTGATTGGTTTCAGATTTTTGATATGTTCCAGCTCAAGTTATCTGTGGTTGAGTTAAGGATTTGCTTCAGATGTTTCGCTATGAAGGTGCTAATGGGTCTGCTGCATTACTTCTTTGTGTGGCAGTCTGAGATTTTCTTTGTCCTGTTCTTTTGGGTTAACTGCTTCTTTGCTGCAAGTGGTGCATTCTTTTG
The DNA here is from genome assembly GCA_026074375.1 of Tanacetum coccineum. Classification (NCBI taxonomy): domain Eukaryota; kingdom Viridiplantae; phylum Streptophyta; class Magnoliopsida; order Asterales; family Asteraceae; genus Tanacetum; species Tanacetum coccineum. The sequence continues at coordinate 59,655 of BQNB010001431.1, read as the reverse complement.
TTGGGGTCTGCTATAATTCTGCTGCAAGTTTGCTGCAAGTCTGATCGCGGTCATCCTCCTTAAGATGAATGTTCTGTTACTTAGGTTTGGTCGTGCATTTTTTAGCACTTTCATAAGAAACTCTTTTATATAAAGGAGAGTAGAAACTACACGAGCTATATTCTAGTAAAAAGCTTTAGATTATTTCTTTCCCAAAAGCATTTTTAATAATAAATACAATAACTATATAGCACTTGAGTATCAATTATAAAAATGTTAGTAAGAGTATAACCTTAAGTCGACAATCCATAACTTTTAGATATTGATCCTGCATATATCATAAAAAAGCAAGGAAATGTGAGGTTAAAAAGAGGCTACTTAACAACGTACATATTCTTTTGCCTAAACATCAGATAGCTTTGTGAACGTTTCTCTTCTGGTTACATCATAAAGTGTTTAAATTCGACACATGAAACAATTAGCAAAACACAAAATGGATTATTGGTATCACTTATAGCAATTCAGCTTCTTCCCATACACTATGACATATTCTACCTAAATTGACCCATGTAATAACACTATAAAAAATTCATTAAAATACCTTTTGTACTAAAACAATAGTGTGAAATATGTGCATCCCTAGATTAAATTATGTGCATTTGATGTTGTGAACTACGTAAATTCAGTAGTCATACAACAGCAGCATAATCCATTTATACAGGACTATAGGGGTTGTTTGTAATGTTTATTAAACTGTTTGTAAAAATACCTTTTAGGAATACATCCAAAACACAACAACAAAAGCCACCATCTACCTCTAAGTCTGAACCCTTACCCTCCATCTCCACAGCTGCCGCCGCTCTACCCTCATTTTGATTGCTTTTTAGATTATCAAATAAGCTAATACAAAACCCCATAAGGGTGTTAGCTTATTTGGGTAGTTTATTTAGCTTATTTGTGTTAGCATATCCAGCCTTTAGTCAAATAACCCTTCTTTTTAATAAGCAAAGAAAAATAAAAATAACTAAAATTAATTATTAATTTGAAATCAATACATATAAAAGTACATGGTGTTTTCTGGGATGAAGGGTGCTACAGATGTGTGTTCTCCAAAAAGATGACAAGATGGGATGGTGAGGTGGAGCGGCGGTAGCTGTGGAGAGGGAGGGTAAAGGTTCAAACTCAAAGGTAGATGGTGGCTTGTTGATTAAGATGGTGGTGGAGATGGTTATGGTGACATGAGAGTTTGTGGAGAAAGGGGTTAGGGTTTTTTTTAGATTGAAAACTTTGGTTTGAATTGAAATGAAATTTTGGTGAAATGAGAATGAAAATTTGAGATTAAAATTAAAATTTTGAAGACCGCCATTTACATTATGTTTTGGCAAGCAAACACATACTAAACTTTAGACACACATATTAACTTACGTGACCATATGTATCTAATTTTGGTTACACTTAATCATGTATGTTTATGGTTTAGTGTGACCATATATGACATTTAGTCACACTGTTCAAGTGTGTGACATATATTTGTCACTTTTAAATGTATATCGTGACTAATGCTTCAAACTTACTTTTTAGTTATCACATATTTCAAATTCATATGTGGCAAAATATTCAGCAAAAAATAGCAGTCACTTTTAAATAATGTGTGACAAACTTGACTATATGATTTAGCCACATTCACAATTACTTTATGTGACCATATATGGATTTTGGTCACACTGTTTAATTGTCTGACATATATTTGTCACATATGTATATATATAGTGTGACTAATGTTTCAAACTTAATTGTATATGTCATACGTCCCAAATTATAAGTGACTAAATAATCAGCAATAGAATTACCAGTTAAGTCTAGTCACATAAATATTCAAATGTGTGACAATTAAATTTTGAAATGGTTACACAAAATGAGTTTAAGTGCGGCTGTTTATTTTATCCTGGTACATTTAGTCACATAAATATCTGACTATGTGGCCTTTCAAAAAATAGCATGTGTGACGAAATCCCAGATTTGTACTAGTGTATGCATGTTTAATGAGTTAACATATCGAGAAGATGTCTCCCCTTGTTCATGTACCGGTGTACTAAAGATGTTGATAAATTCATCTTCGTCAACTTGTGCATTTTCTTTTTGAGTTTCTGTTTGATTAATATTCTCAGTAGTAGTGACAGTTGGTGCTTGAGTTGGTGCTTGAGTTGGTGCTTGACTTGTAGTTACAGATGTTGTTTTAATGTTCAATGGAGGTGTATCTGCAGCAACGATTGTTGAAGTAGATGGAGTTGTGTTTTTTTGTTGATGTTGACCAGGTGCATCAGCAGCATGTATAGCGGAAGATTTCAACACAACTAGAGTAGTTCCATTGAGTAATTCATCAAACATCAGACTAAATAGAAAATCCAGCTCATTTGACAGTGTTAGTATCTTAGATGTATGAGAAACACTTTCTTGACTTTGGGTACTGGGGCTTAAACTGTCTTGTTCAAGTGCCGTTGTTCAAGTGCCGTTGTCATAAAGTTAACATGAATGGTTTCTACTATCACTCTTGTTCTCTTGTTATATACCTTGTAAGTTCTTGACTTAGTAGAATACCCTACAAAAATACATGCATCACCTTTTTCTTTCATCTTGTCAAGATTCTCACCATCTCTGATGATATAGCACAAAGAGCCAAAAATGTAAAAGAATTTTACAAACGATTTTCGGCCATTGGTGATGTGATAGGGATTTTTTTCATGTCTAGGAATTACAAGTGAACATTTTTGAGTAAAACATGCAGTGGCAATAGCTTTAGCCGAATAGAACAAAGGAACTTTAATGGTGCTTAGCATTGTTCTAGAAGCCTCAACAAGAGTACAATTCCGTCTTTCGACAAGATCGTTTTCTTTAGGTGTTCGAGCAGCTGATGTTTGGTGTTCAATACCTTCTTGAGCAAAGTATGCATGAAGAGTTTTATTTAAGAATTATGTGTCTTTGTCAGTTCAAACTGTTCTTACTTGAGCGTGAAGTCCTCTTTGAACAAGTTTAGGAAAATTGATGAGAACTTTAGGTGTTTCATCTTTGGATCTCAAGAAGTGAGTCCAGGTATATCTTGAGTAGTCATCAACATTTACCAGCACATATTTCTTACCATTGATGCTTTCTACCTGCATTAGACCACATAAGTCCATGTGTAGAATTTGTTACCGTGTTTTGGAGCTTGGGGTTGTTTTGGACTTGAAAAACTTACGTTTTGCTTTCCCTAACTAACAATAGGAACAAAGATAATCTTTGATGATTTTTAATTTAGGAAGGCCAGTCACAATATCATAATTCGAAAGCAAGTTGATGGTATCAAAGTTCAAGTATGAGAGACGATGATGGCATAACCATGCTTGTGATGATGAAGCTTTAGCCATTAAGTAAATTGGATTGGGAGTAGATGTGTTTTTAAGAGTGATGGAATAAATATATGTGCCACAAGAACCTGTGAGAAGATCATTTCCCTTCAAATCACGGATGTAACATGTAGACTTCCGAAAAGCAACTTCTAAATCCGCATCACAGAATTAACATACGAAGAATAAATTATGATTCAGCCCTTCGACGTAATAAACCCGCTTGATAGTGACATTCCCTTAAACCAAATCTCCCTAACCAAGAATCGGTGCAATTTGGTCATTTCCAAACTTCACCGTACCCAAAAATTTCTCCACAAAATTACTTAGAAGCTTGAGATTTTCCGTCAAGTGATTTAAGCTCCCAAAGTCAATGATGAACAGATTTATCTCTATGAGCTTTTGTAATGGATCAGCAATAAAGATGGGTCCATAATTATCAGTAGAATCTGGATTAACCTCTTGAATCTTTACCATATACATATAATGTGCTTCCAATTCTTGATCTTTAGGATCATCATCAGTGTCATCTCTTCAATGAACTTGCTCAGCATTAAGATAGATTCCAGCTTCCTCTTGCTTACATAATAGCATCTTCTCCTTGTGATAAGCTACATCCTTTACCCGTTTCTGTTTCTGACATTTCCTTACTACATGCCTATATTCCTTGTAATTGTAACACTGAATCCTAGATTGCTGCACCACCTGTGTACCTACAGTCTCCCTAGCCCCAGCAACATTAACTGCCCTCTTATTATCATACCTAGTTCTTCAGTTGGTTCCTGGAGTGTTATCCTGATTCGCTCTATTGGTGTTTGATGAAGTTCTGAGGTTGTTGTTGGTAGGTTTGTAGATTTTCTTGAATGATAGAGTGATTAAAGCCATGAGTTTATCAATCTCCTTCTCCTTTGACAATGTATCATCTTCAGCAACCATGTCAGGTTCTTGATCATAAGTGGGTGAAAGAGAGTTGACAATTGCTTTACCTCTATTTTTGGTAGCAGCTTATTATGGTCTGGTTGAGGAATTCTGTGTGTAGTGAGTAGGATTGTGTTGAGGATGGTTTTGAGGATGGTAAACTGGTTATTGTTGAGCAACAAGTGCAAGTGGATTAGCAGTACGTGCTAGTATTTCAGCTCTTATCTCATTAACTTCGTTCTGGTGTAGCTTCAGAATATCATAATGTTTCTGTTAGGAGACAGTCTTTAACTCTTGACTCTGCTTAACAAGTTTCACAAACCTTTGCCATTCTGGTTGTAGTTGAAGTAAGAACTGGATATTCACTTGATGATTGGTAACTTCACACTTATTTCTAACAAGCTCATTCATCATCTTGTAAACCTTGAGTAACATGATTCAAGTGTTTCACCATCTCATGAGGTAAACTTCCCAAATTCCTAAAACAAATTGGTCTCTAGATCTTGAACATTGATTGACTCACCTTGTTTCAACCTTCCAATAGCTTTCCACATCTCACATGCATTTGGACAAGCATCAATTGTGGAGTAGATATCATTATCTATCTCTGTGAGAATTATCTGAACAACTTGAGCTTCAGTATCCAATTGGTTCCTTATGTCTTGTGAAACATTCTTATAGTTCTCCATGTACCCTTCTGTAGTGGTTTCTGAACTACCTTCTGCAACAGGAATTGTTCTTTCAGCCTATTTGAATTTGTAAAGTGGATTCTAGAGACAATAGTAGATGAGTTCATTGTTAGGTTTTATGTCAATGTATCTATGGATTTGGGATTTCCATTGAACGTAGTTACCAGGTGCTAACATTGGTTGACGATCTTTACAACCAGCTTCCATGATGGCATTGTGAAGAGTATTTGATGTTTGAGTTTGCAAGTTGTTATTGGTATACATTTTGATGTTGTGGGGAATGGATATCGGATCTTAAGTTTATGAAGTGATTTAGATTGTGGTTTGATTTTACTTTGAAGTACTTGTTTATGTTAGAAATTATCATAGTATTACGTGTCTTAGAAGTCCAAATGAAGTGTTGCAATAATAGTCCAAAAAGTCTTCAACTGAAATTGCCTTTAGTCAAAATTGAATTTCACCAAAATTGGTTGAACCGAAAATGATTGAACCAAAAATGGTATGAATTTCAGTTACATAAACCGCAGTGAATAATTGTCACAAACCGCAATGACCCTTTTTGTCAGAAATCGCAGTGAGCACTTTGTCACAAACCGCAGTGACACTTTAACTACACAAACCACAGTGAGCTTTAGATACACAAACCGCAGTAAGCTTTAATTACACAAACCACAGTGATCTTTAATTACATAAATCATAGGGAGCTTTAATTACCCAAACCGCAATCAACTTTAATTACACAAACCACAATGATCTTTAATTACATAAACCGCAGTGAGCTTTAGCACACAAACCACAATAAGCTTTAATTACACAAATCGCAGTGAGCTTTAATCACACAAACCGCAGTGACCTTGAATTTTTGGCATAGTTTAGTTTCTTAAAATGACATAAACCGCTGAAATATGTAACTCTTGTAAAGACATAAACCGCAGATCATAATTGTACACAAACCGCACTATGCAAAAGTGCACAAACAGCAACATTCAAATGCATAAACCGTTGTCTTCAAATGTTTTTCACAAACTGCAGTATTCAAGCTAAAACCTATATTTTAATCTTTAAAATAAGCTGTTTTGATGAGATTTTTCAACCACAAATAAGCTTTAACCTTAAAAGCAAAGTTTCTACAAGGTTTCTAAAAACAAAAACTTGTTTTTTGATGATTTTCGAATGATGGTTTTGCAAAAGGACAAAACGAAAAAGTACAAAACAAAAATAAGCTATCTTTGAATCTAAATAAGCTATTTTGATCTACAAATAAACTATAAACCTAAGTATAAAACAAGCTTATCATTCAAAACTTAAAGAAAACAAATAAGTTGTAGCTTAAAAGGCACAAATAAGCTCGGTTTTGTTCAAGAACCACGATCCAAAAACTTTTAAAAACCCTTGGCTCTTGATACCACTTGTTAAAGTGATATCTAGATAAGAAGAAAAGAAGAAAAAATATAAGCATAAAGAGAAAAAATAAGCTAAAAACAAAAATAAGCTCAAATAAGCTTTCACTGTGGTTCGGCTTCATGCTCATGCGTTGTACATCTCTTTCCTCCTTACATTTCTTCCCCTGGCAGATGTTTTCCTCCCATTGTTCGAGGGTGCTCCCACGTTTACGCTTCCTGGTTTGGTCATTAGGAAGGTTTGGATCCATGATGGTTGTTGAGAGTGGAAGGGTTGATACCTCGGCTAGAGCTGAGGCCTCCCCACGAATAACGGAACAGGTGGAGTTTCTTCAAGAAACCTGATTTCTCGTCCCTTTTTTTGGTCCTTGGTTCCTTTCCAGTTCCAACCTCGGAGTCCTTAATGGATTTGTTTTCTTTTTCTAGGTCCAGAAGATTAGGATGTCGCGTCCCACAGATGGCGTCAGTGTTGAGGTAAATTTACGTAGGCCTCTTGGGCTTGGTAAATAGGCCTCTTTATTTGTGAATGTCTTGATCAGCTGGCTCCTTCAGAGGTCCCTCTTTTGTATCCTAGCTAAAAATAAGAAAGAACACCGTTAGCTCACCTCGGGATTTTAGTCCGAGACCAACTTCGACATAAGAGTAAGTACGGTTGTAATGAGATAATTGTAGAGAGAATATAAAAGAGTAAGTATGGTTTGGAGCGTGTGTGTTCTACCTCTTCTTAAGGGAATGGACCTCCCTCTTTATACTATTAGAGGCACGCCAGATGACACGAGATTAGTGCTTGTCGTTTGGTGCCAGGGAGACCGTCGTTGGGTTAGTACTTCCCCTTTTCTCGCTAATTCGGTTGTTGATAACATCAAATATTTAATACTTTCGATGGAAAAATACCCCCTATATTACTTGTAAATGTTTCACTAACACTCAAAAATGAGATATTTTCTATCATTTTGTAGTTTTCAGGTGAAATGCAGGAAAGTGACAAGAAACAAGGGAAAAGAACTAAAAGTGTAAATATTTGAAGAATGTTATGGTGCAACACCAAATATGGTTACGCCGTAACATATATTAAGCATGTACAAAGATCAAGGACAACATTACGGCATAACACCATATCTAGTTACGCCGTAAACATGAATTTAGATGGAAATCTTACCATATATAGAGTTACGGCGTAATACCCTAAATGGTTACGCTGTAACCATGAAGATCTACAAATATGGAAGGAATATCACGTACTTATGGACATTATTTGAAGGTTACGGTGTAACACCATATCTAGTTACGCCGTAACAACTGCTTAAATATGGAATGCCGTGTAAGAAGGTTACAGCGTAAAACCTTTATCAGTTATGTCGTAACAGGTTCGATACCTATAAATGGAGGCCTCATTCAAGCTATTCCGACATTACCTCCTCCACAACCAATTAAAGAGGCGACAAAGGCTTCCAACCTTCAAAGAATACCACCTGGAGTCCAAGGGAGATCACACTTTACTTATTTTTGTATTTAATCATTCAAGTACGAATACAATAAGAATTATGAGCATTTAATCTATGATTACTTCTATTTCTTGTTGTGTTTCCATTACCATGAGCGGCTAAGCACTTAAAGTGTTGGCCTAGTTATGTAGTTACTTTTTTTATGATTGTTTCCTGTGAGATTATGTTTTCGTTAGATATCCCGTGACTATCATGTAACCCTGGGTTTTGGTAGTACGGGTGGTTTGGAACTTGCTTTCCCCATTATTAGATTATCTTGTCAATATGGGATCCATCGGGTACTAGGGAGGATCTATGACTCCGACCCCTAGTGTAGGAACTAACTGGTCACCGCACTTATCACTCAATATACTAAAAAAGCACAGGGACTCTTTCATAGGGGGTTAATATTCTTTACAGATTATTAGATATGTTTTCGGAATAGTTGGGATTAATTACTGCAACCTGGATATCCTACCTCCTATACGATTTGGACTGAGTCAGAATCACGGGAAGTATAGGATAGACTATATATGCCTATTCAAGTCTATCGACCTTAGAAACCACTAATGAAACCATAGTTTAACATTGTACAGGAAAACATTTTCAAAACAATAGTAATGAAGTAACTAGATTAGCACGTTTTCTCTCCTAATATCATCAAAGAATATTGCTGGGTATACGGTTTTGAATTTTGTAAAGCTATCATCCTCATTTTCACAATATTCCATCTTACCATATGTGGCAGTTTGCCAATTAAATGTTCGACCATGTCTTTGAGCCTTTTCTTCTTCGAGTCTGATGTATTCTTCCATAGTGATGTTTGGATCATCCATGATAAACCTATGTTGGAAATCAAAAACAAAGAAAAAACTACAAAGCAGAGTACTTTTGAAAACAATTAAATAATGCTGGAATTTAAACACACAATTAATCACACAATTAAATTAAATACACAAATAATTAAATTGCACTAATAAAATTATTCTAAGCTAATGGTTAGAAATACTAATAAAATTAAAGGTTAAACTTTTTCACTCCCCGACAGCGGCGCCAAAAACTTGATGTGCTGTCGTGAAGGGTCAATTTATTGATTATCAAGTTTTAAATTTATATTTAGCCGACTTATCCTAAAACAACACTTTAACGGGCAGTGTACCCGATCGAGTGGAGTTTCATGGTAAGTAGGGTGTCGAACACTAAGAGCGAGGTCATTAACCTTATATTTTATCAGTATTTTAATTAATCTAATAAAGTTAATTCTAATTACTTGTTAAACCTATGCTAAACCTAGTTCTAATGATAATGTGGGTTTTCAGCCTGAGAGACTGGCACATGTTTTATGGTGACAATAATCAATTCTAAACACAATAAACATGCAAGCAAACAATCAAAAGATAAAAGAGCGGTAAAATCCAAATGATAGAAAACTGTATTAGCCATATTAAATCCGATTAAATGCTAGTTTGTTTGTTTAGTGTAATAATTTCTTATCTCGAAGCGGCATATCATTCTTAAGACTTAGGCGGGACATCATCCTAAGACCTAGACACGTTAAATCTTGTCACAATTAATGTATCCGCATAAAGAATCCTTTTAGTTTAATTATAATCTATCTAGGGATTAAAGCAATTGTGATCTTGTTAAACCCTAGCCCATGGGGACTTTACCCACTTGCTGTTTGAGGTATTTTATATACTGGTAGTTCACTATTCAAATTTTTATTAATTAATTAAGAACATACTTGTTGAAACATTAGGGATCACCAGTCGGTCCAACTAAGCTCATAATTTAAAGACAAAGATAGAACATTATTTGTGATCCTATTGGTCCAGTAATATAAAACATGATATAGAGAGCTATCCCAGTATCTAGTTCACTTGTTAGACATAACTAGACCAAGTTGAATGATAGGTCGCATATTCAAACACGTAGACAAGTGTCATGTGATAAACTTAATTAAACTTTCAATGATAAATTAAGAAATCGAGTTTAAAACAAACAAAAGATTAAATCTTCATTAAGATGGCTAATACCCAAGCGTGACCAAATAACCAAGGTAAACTAAACGTTTTACCGAACGATACCAAAAATTAAATGATTATAAGAGTATAGGAATTACACGGTGTCTTCAATGGAATCGTGATCGATGCTTGACCTTTGGTTGCTCTTCTTTTCTTCATAAAATCGTCTTTTATGTGTATGGTTTAGAGAATATGATTTTGCACACTGAAAACTCATTTTTGAGTCTTCTATTTATAGTGTCTAAAAAAGACTAGATACTATTAAAGAAAGAAAATAAGTTGCTAGGTTTTTGTAGGGTTATGACTTTGATGCTGCTGCTTATTTATTCATTGACTATTTGGTTTGGTTTGGTTGATAATGATGATGAACTCTCCAGGCTTTGGCCCATTTCATACTCACCTTAGTTGTGGCTTCAACCACAACAACATCATATTAAAGTATTAAACTAGGGATGAGCGCTTTGACCCGAATTCAGAATCGTACGTACTGAACCGGTATCAGTTCTCATTACACAGCATGGTTTTGGGACTACGAGACGAGGGTGGAAAAAATTCTATACCTTAAAAAATTGTACGAATATGAAGCGGAAATCCCGATTTTGATACTGAAATACAAAATGGGTTATTTGTTAATAAAGTTTGAGATCTAAACAATCATATTGTTTGGGCAACTGCTTTCGACTTATATTACACTAAAAAATATACTCTTGACTAAACTTTTTAGGAGACTTTTTTAAGTGCGGTATGAGACGATTACAAACCTTAACACAAAGTTGAAGAAAAAAAGGCTCCTAAAGAGTTTGGGCAACAGTTGATCATTTACAAACTTTTTTAAAAATTAAACCTTAACCTATTACGGAGTATCAATGAATAAAATCGTTAATTTACATCCATAAACTAGCCCGATTATCAACAATCATATTTTAGCAATATTCGCCATTTATTGTTAATGATGTGCATCTTTGTTAAATACAAACGTGAATATGTACTCTCACATTATTCACGCACAATGTTTATTTAATGAGTTATGCATATCGTTTGCTAATCTTGTTGTCTAAAACGAAACATAAATAACAATACATATCTTTGTCTTCGGTTTTAAAAAACGAGAAAAACCGAACACATATTTTTCCGGTAACAAGTACAAGAATCGGTACCGGAATCCTGTTCGGAATGGTGCCGGTACACAAGTTTATATTCGGTACCAAATCCTATTCTATACGGTACCGATACATAACTACGCCAGATACGGCTCTATAAGTTTTCACTTTCCACCTTTAGACACAATTATTTGGTTAAGATCATCCCACGAATACTATTAGACCAGGGGGCAAGAAAGGTTCCTTGGGTGCACGGGAATCCGATATAAAAAATGTATGTAATGCAAATTTATGTAAAATAGACTAATTTAAAACTAGCTCGGGATATAAGCTAGTTTTAAATTGATTAGTATTATGATTTTCTGATCGCTTAGGGTCAAAATATTGTATTTTGCAATTAGGCGATGTTTGAAATTGCATATTTGTAATGCGTATTGGATTATCGCATATTGTAGAAGAAATAGGCATTTTGGAAGTGTTTGGATGGCTATGTGCTTGCTAGCTTGTATTCTTCTTCTTGGACTAAGTAAACACTTTTAAATAAGTAAGCCACAAGCACTTCTAAGTTATGAAATCCTAGACACCATCTTACGTAAGGCAACTATCAGATATATATACTTGAATGTCTTGATGTTGCAGAATAAGCTTTTAGGTGATATTTTCTGTTGTTGTGCAGATTGGGTTTAGTGCTCCACAAACTAGAGGTTAAATTGTTCGGTTAATTGTATGTAATGTAATTGATTAAATTCATGTTTTTTTTTTAATTTTTTTATATTAATTGGCTAAGTTCGCTATGTGCATGTCTTTAAACCATGACTTGCCTAAACTTGATATGCGAGTACAAAGCTAGCATATTGTATGTATACAAGACATTAGGTTGGCTAGAATAGGGATATTAACGCATTTGATCACTATTAACAACTTGACTTCTATGACTTAACAACAAAAACATCTATTTGACATGTACGTCACGCAATTCTCATCTTTGAAATTATTTGATCAATTACAAAGAGTATACGTTTGTACACATTTTTTATGATATTCCTCTCGTTTTTTTGGGTAAAACTTCCTCGCGTTCTTATGTTATGCTGTTTGCAATTATTTTTGGTTTTTTTTAATTAGTTATAAAATTTCTGCCTTAAACGCCACTCTGAACCCACTCTCAGTAAGTTTGCCTGAAGTTATGTATCTGGTGCTAACATAGTGTGATTATTCATGCAGGTTGCTGATGTGAAGAAAAATATAGAAACTGCTCAAGGAAATGTTTATCCTGCTGCACAGCAGATGCTTATTCTTCAGGGTAAAGTGCTTAAAGATACAACCACCTTGGAAGGGAACAAAGTTGCTGAAAGTTCTTTCATTGTCATTATGTTATCTAAGCCGGTAAGCCTACTGTCCTTTATGTCTAGACACTTTTGCCACTTTAGTTTTCTATTTTCTATATATTGAAATGACTGCCATTCTAGGATTTGTGTATACTTGGGAGAGCAGTTAATGCTCATTAAGGAATTCTAAAAAAGTCCTTTTTGAGCACCATATTACATATTGAAGTTGGAAAATCTATTCTGTATATCTGTATATTAACGATTTAGTGTTTCTATAATAAATTTATTCTCACGTCTTTTGTACAAGATACACTCTTTTCTGTTCAAGAGCTTAGCACACCTTACTAGTCCTCACTTGAAGTTAAGTGCCCCAAAGTCCCAAACTTTGTTACCCAGTCTGCTAATATAGTTACCACCCTACTAGGAGAGGCAATTTATATTGTGGTGCATGTGCCCATGCCACCTTTAATAGCAACCGATGAGGGCGGGAGGGAAGGGTAAGTACGCAACAATCGTATAATAAAATATATATGAAATGTTAATCATACTCGACTGCGGCGTCATCGGTGCAAATTTGTTTTCAGTTGTTTATAAATGTAAGTGCGTCTAGTACATTTAGTGATGGTATGAGGGAACTAAAATTCATTAAACTGAAACTAATTTGATTTGAAATCAACCGAGAGCATAAGCAACTATTCAATCCTTAAACAAGAGTATGAACTGAGAAATAGCCAAATAGGTAACAAATTGAATTGAGACCCTCCACGTGCTAGATAAAGCAAACATAAATGGCAATTGAAAATAAACTAAAACAAACAACACATAACACATTAGTCAACACAGACACCTTTAGAAAGGCGCGAAACCATATGCCGTAGCCCTAACGTGTCACTACCACTGGGACTAAAACTAATGGATTGAGATCTAGCCGCTGAAACAACATAAAGTATCCAAATCTCAAAACGGACGGTCATCAGAAATGCTTATAAGATCCTGGATGAGGAGTGATCTAGGATGAGCGAAATGTTTAGGCGTCTGATGAATGGCGTTGATGTTTGGAGTTGGTTAAGGAAGGAGTGTCCGGATACCGAGAGACGATTTTTGAATTGTGGCAGAATCTTTATTGGATCTTTGAATTGTGGCAGAATCTTACCAACAACAAATTAAGTGGAAATATTCCGTATTCCATTGCGTTCTGAATTGCATGTAAGAGCCCGAGTCAGCAAGGGTGCTCCCGAACATGTACTGTAACATTCCTATAGTCAATAGGAAAACTTGACTTATTCCTTCCCTTTTTTGCCATTCCAAATATACTGAATTAGTTTTATTTTTTATGTACTAGATCTTAAATCTTGCACACAACAAATCAGATATTGAACGCCGAGTTCATTCTATTATAGACAAGTTTGCAGAAAGAGGCTTACGGTCACTTGCTGTAGCATACCAGGTCATTTATAATAAACAGATTTTTTGATCTATATGAGAGTTTTTAAGGGGTTTTTTGGTTTTCAATGAAAACAGGATGTACGTGAGGGAAGGAAAGAGAGCCTTGGAGGACCATGGTAGTTTGTAGGACTTATGCCTCTATTCAATCCACCGAGACATGATAGTGCAGATACTATACGAAGTGCTTTGGATCTAGGAGTAAATGTTAAAATGATAACAGGTACGTCAAGCATATGCATTTATAATTTTGAACTCAAATCGACTACTTGTCAACTTGGTGATTCATATGATTCTTTATGGTTTTTAAGAAAACTATGATGATTATATTTAACACTAAAATAAATTCTACAATCCCAAAAACGTTGTTAAATTCTTAAATATGTAATAAACCGTATTGATTTCTGATGTGTTATTAGTACTATGTTTGACATTAAAAGTCAATTCTTCTATTTAGGCCAAAATGACAAAAGTTCAACTTGGAGATTCATATGATATTTGTAAATTTTCATGAAACTTGTAAGGGTTGTAGTGAACTTCTAGTAAATTTTACGTAGGTGAAATTTTACAGTCGTGCCATTTTCTAGAGGATGAAAAATTACACAGTAAATTCTCATTCATCTGTCATTCATACTTGTTACTTGTAAAAGAAATTGACTACTTATATTCTTGAATTTCACAGATTTATGATGTTTCTATCACCATTCGTATCGTGGTATGTTACTTCGTTCAACCACTTGTACCTGGACTGAATTTCAACACCATAAAATGTACACTATGGATTTTATACGACTTTGTTTGCATTGTGACAGCTTGGCTTTATGCTACTTGCATTGATATGGAGGTTTAACTTCCCGCCTTTGATGGTGCGAATCATTGCCATCCTTAATGATGGTTCGCCCTTTTCTCCCTATTTATCTCTGGTTTTTGTTTGGTTTGAACATTTGTCTACATGTAATCAGAAGTGGCAAATTGGGTGGTTCGGGTTGCATGAAACATTCATTATTAATTAAAAGTTGTGTTAAAAATTCTATTAATAAACAAATTAAGAAGGTTTGATGCAGTAAAACCACTCTTTGGGCAGCTTTCAACCCGTTTGACCCATTCAATCATTTTCCTGTTTAGCTATTTCTTCTTTATCGTAATATGTCAATTACGCGCATGATGTATCATGCCTAATATGTAAGAATTTGGCAGCTTATGGTCAATTCTTGAAAGGCGGTTGTGAAGAACCTCTTACCTCGAAATTGAGCATCATGAATGGATGCGGACATGAGGTTCTTTAAGAAGCTTCTTATGTTTTTTTTGTTATAACAATTATCTGTCTTGTGTTCTTATTTCTTTTTGTATTAGTTAGGTTCGTATGATTGGATGTCTCACTCGGATCTCAACTTCTGATATTAGTCATTAATGGTTGACGTAATAACGGTAAGCTTCCATGTTTACTTGTTTAGTTAAATAAAGTTGCACCATATTACTATTATTTGGGAATCTGAATTCGTTTTTATTGAATTCAGATGGTTGAGATCGTAAAGTGAGGATCAGTTTAGATGCGACGTTCTGAAGTCAAGTAGCTTTGGTCAAAAACGCCTGGAGTTTATTTTGTATGTGTCATATCGATATGCGCATTTAGTGATATTGTATTGATATTATTCTCGACGTGCTTGTATTGATTACATCAAGGAAAATGGAAGTTATTTTACGTTTAATTTGTTTTTGTGTCATGTCGAGTTTGGTATGCTCTCACTAATATAATATGTGACGACTAGTGATGACCCTAATTTTTGTCACGATACAGCTTTGACTATTTAGTTACAAAAATCTTGTGGTCGCTACAGGCAACTAAGTGACAAATTGCTAAAAAAAAACTTTTTTTTGGCGATTTTGCAGCAACACCACCACAAATCACCACCACAAATCACCACCACAACTCACCACCTCCTCTCACCACCACCTCCTCTCACCACAGCAGCTCACCACCACCACTCGACACCGAGCACACGAGCACACGACACGAGCGCACGAGCACTAAATTATAATTCTTCCTCTTCTTCCTCTAAACATAATTCTTTCCTTAACGCTCTAAATTATAATTCTACATCTTCTTTTTCTAAATTCTAAACAAGTTTGATTTTTGGTGGTGGTGGATCTTCGAGCCGAGTTATTCAAGGTTTGGATTTTTGATTTTGGTAATAAAAGTTTGATAATTATAATAAATTATTATGATTGAACTTTGTTGATTTTTTTTGGGCAGTGAGTCAGCCGAGACGAGCATAGTAGGCGAGTCAGCCGAGACAGCCTATCCCAAAGTATGTTATAACTTTATTTTATCCTTTTTGTATCCCGGTGACATGTCGTCGGGGAATGTTTATTGTGATTGATACTGTAAAATGCAAATCCAAACACTCTTTGACAGTGTAAAACGCAAATCTAAACACTCCTTGACACTGTAAAACGCACATCCAAACACTCATTATGCTGCAAAAATGATGAGAATAAGCTCAGCTTATGCTGATAAGTTGTTGTTAAACAGCTTATGCAGCTTATTTTCATCATTTTGGCAGCATAAGGAGTGTTTGGATGTGCGTTTTACAGTGTCAAGGAGTGTTTGGATTTGCGTTTTACACTGATAAGCTGTTTAACAACAGCTTATTCTGATATAAATGTATGTTTTTTTTCATTATAATAGAATTTAAATTGTATATGCGTTTCAATATTAGGATTTGATATAAATGGATATGCGTGTTAAGTATTTATTTATTGAAATCCTTTAGGAATTTTTTTAGGGATTTTAGCTTTTTTTTTTTTTTATTTTAACTGATTAATTCGGAAATCCCAGTCTTGATTTTAATCATCCTATAGAAAACCCATCCGAAATTAATTTATTAAAAATTAATTTCGGAAAGTCCCCTGTTTGGGACTGCTTTTTGAATGTTTTGTCTCATTTAGGATATGAATGCATATAATTGGTTTACTATTTGAGGTTGATTTCGAAATGTTTTTCTCTTTACTCCTACGGAAATATGTCTTTAAACACATATTTGGGTGTTGAGGGGAAATGCCTCGCCTAATTTTCTCAAATAGTAAATCGGTTATACGGGCATTCATATATGATGAGAGATATTTAATGTGTGGTTAGGATTGCCTTCCTAGTTGCACTAGGTGAACAAAACATCTCGTATTCCTCGTTTGAATGTGTTTAATTAAGTTGCATATAATAAACTAATTGTAATCGTTTAAAACACAGTTTATGGTAATTGATAAGAGTTGGACATGTTTTGGGAAACATGAAAAAGCTATTTTATTATCGGTCTATGAATTCGTCAATGATTGCAGCCGTTATTGGATAGTGCGGGGAATATAAGTGTCATGTAAGTCTTGTCGTCGAGTATATGGGTATCCATCAAACACCTTGTTAGACCACTTTCGATTGTATGGGTTGACACCAAGTTAATAAAACATGATTCACCACGGGAACTGGATCTTCTTCCGCCATGCCAGTATAGATAAACAATAAAACCTCAGATGAGTGACAGAGTCAACGTGCCTTAATGATCATTAGCTATATTTCTCTGAATAATGAACAAATATGTGCCAAACTCAAGGAGATATTGGTGAGACAAGTAACGACCTGACTCAAGCTAAACGTAACGAGTTCGAAGAGTTATATGCCAGTGCCAACGAGGAGCTGTACCCCGGTTGTAACCATGTGACTCGATTAGACTTTATGGCAAAGTTTACCTATTTTAAGGTTAAAGGTAAATTGATTGATTTTATATTCAATGAAATGCTAGAGTTTTCCAAAATGTATTTCCCATCGCTAAAAGGATACAAGGTCCCCAACGTCATAATATGCAATAAAAGTAATAACAATTTAAAACAATCGGGTTAGGGTATGAGTCGATACATGCTTGTGTAAACGATTGCTTCTTGTTTCGGGGTGACGCTAACAAAGATGTGCATTTCTGTCCGGTGTGTAACATAAGTAGCTGGAAAGACAGTAACACATCGGGGAAGAAAGTTCCTAAGAAGGTGTTGCGTTACTTTCTGATAATTCCTAGACTACAACATTTGTACAAGTCTAGTCACACTGCAAAGGAAATGACTTGGCATAATACTGGAAAGTGTACGGAGCCCGATAAGATGCAACACCCGGTTGATGGTAGAGCATGGAAGGACTTTGACACCAAGTATCCGGATTTTGCTGCAGAACCAAGAAATGTTCGATTAGGGTTGGCTGCTGATGGTTTCAATCCATTCGGTAACCTTAGTCAGTCTTACAGCATGTGGCCGGTGATTATTGACAACATACATTTGCCTCCGTGGTTATGTTTGAAAGAGAGTTTCTTTATGTTGAGTTGTTAATTCTTGCCTAAATCCTGGGCAAGGACATTGATGTTTACTTGAGGCCGTTGATTGATGACCTAAAGGTTTTATGGGCAAAGCCAGGTGTCGAGACTATAGACGTTGCTACAGGCCTTAAGTTCAATATGAGAGCGATGGTTCTATGGACCATCAATGATTTTCCTGCTCGAAGTAGTTTGTCTGGGTGGAGTGGGCAAGGTTACAGGGCATGCCCTACATGTAATGAAGACACTCCATATGTGCGTGTGTTAGGCAAAACAGCTTATGTTGGCCACAGAAGATTCTTAAAGAAGCCCCACAAATGGAGGAGGTCACTTGAATTCAATGGTGAAACCAAAAACGGAGATCCTCCTAGAGAATTTAGCCGGGATGCAATCATGACTCAACTTGCTAGATTGCCCACGCGTGTGAAGGGTAAACATCCCAGGTTCGGGGGTGTGAAGATAAAATGCAATGTTCTTGTCGAGCTGAATTGGAACTTAATGATCTATTTTTACGAGCTTGTTGTATTGGTCTTCTCTTACACTATAACACAATTTAGATGTCATGCATATCGAAAAGAATGTGTTGGAGAGTATCTTGAACACTTTGTTAATGAATGACAAATCTAAAGACACCGCCAAGGCAAGACAAGACTTAAAAAACCTAGGCATTCGAAGTGGCTTGTGGCTCAGCCAAAACAAAAATGGGAAGTGCTCGAAGGCTCAGGCTACGTATTCTTTCACACCAACGGACAGAAAAAAGTTTTGTCAATTCATCAAAGGAGTTAAACTACCAGATGGGTTCGAATCCAACTTCAAGCACAAAGTCACCGATAATGATACCATTATAACGGATCTGAAGTCTCATGACTGTCATATAATGATGCAATGTTTACTTCCTTACGGACTTCAGCAATACTTGCCCCTAGACGTTGCAAAAACCACTAATCGAGCTTGTTTATTCTTTAAGCAAACTTCTCTCAAACTTTGATGGGTGGATGACAGTTGAAAGTCAGAGCCAGTGTGATCGATATTCTGTGCAATATCGAGCTCATATATCCTCCTGCTTTCTTTGAAATTATGATTCACTTGGTTATCCATTTACCTCAAGAGGCTCGTAAAGGCGGGCCTATTCCCTACTGGTGGATGTATCCATTTGAAAGAAATATAGAAGCTAAAAAAATTATTTACGAAATTATGCTAAGACAGTAGGTTGACTGCTGAGGGTTATGTTGAGAAGAGCATTGACTTTCAGTTCTCATTATTTTTGGGATGTTACCACAAAGTTAATCGTCCTGACCGTAATGTGGATTGCCCTCCTCCAACGTGTCAGTTTCAGGTGTTCAAATCACTATGTTAATCAATTGGTTTACGGTCGGTTATTCGTATTGATCACAAGAATTGAAGAGAGTGATATGGTATGTAATATCACAACAGTCTGAAATCGAACACGTACCCCAAAAAATACTCCCCCCTTCCAAAACCCTTCCCCACTAAACACTACCCTCCCGTCCCCCCACACCCCCCCTCCTACCTCCCCACACACCCCAACCCCACCGAACGTCCCCCATCCCAGGGCAAGTTCAAGATGTAAGTGTTTTTTATTTTGAAACTCTTCTTTTTCTTAACTTAATCTTTTTGACGACTTATTTACACCATGAAACATTTTTCAGGTGAATTTCCTAACAATTACATGCAAAGTGGTAATTCCCCAACTTAGTTTGGGAAGCAGGTAACTTAGACCTTATTGTGGGATTTAACTGTAAAAATAATCCCCGACTTCTATTTTGTGTTCTCTATCTGATCCTATATTCTTCATAGATCCGTCAACGTCACGTAGACAATGACCCATGTGTTAACAAAAGCAGCGAGTTATTCGCTTTGGCTTGTAGACCATCACAGACTCCAATCTCAGTCAACTCTTGCGTAGTCAACGGTGTGAGGTTTGTCGTGCACAGCCGCGATGAACGTCGCACAACTCAAAACAGCGGCATTTGTTCGCCTGGTCTAGACGGAGAAATGTATTATGGTCAGCTTGAACAAATCCTCGAGTTTTCATATTTGTCGTTCAAAACTGTGTTGTTCCGAGTTAAGTGGTTCGACACTAGCAACAAATGACGTATCCAAAATTTTGTCATTAGAAACAACATAACACAAATCAAGGCAAACGGTGAGGCATTTAAAAATGATCAATACATTCTCACAACACAAGTCAAACAATGCTTCTACCTTGAAGATATGGCCAGACGACCACTCGGTTGGAAGGACGTCGAACATGTGAGTCATAAAAAGTTTTTGAACGGGGGTGTCATTGTGGTAGAGGATGACCCTGATATTATACATGTCGACAACTCATCTCATATCGCACTTTCTACTAGTTTAAATGACTTGGAAATTGCGGCCTTGCATATAGATGGTCAATCAATAGATGTTTAGCACCACCAGATAACATTGTTGTTGTTGGATGGAAGACGATTGATTTTATTTGATGAGGAAGACCCCATTCCTCCATGATTTAGCAGCTTCTAATGATGGAAGACCTCGTCAACACTTGATATTGTTGATGGTATAAATGTTGTTTATTCTTGTGAGAGAAGAGTGATCATTAGTTGTAACTTGTTAAAATGACGCTTAATGTGAATGAATGAATGAAACTGTTGTGGATTGTTCTAATGTGTATATTTATTTGGATGTGTGCATGCTTTTATTATTTTTTTCATGAATTTCTATATGTTATCCTAATGCTACTTTTATAGATGTCAGCTGATGTCGCATGGGGTCACGACGGTGATGGTGGCGGTGATGATCGTCCCCCTCCATATCAGGTACCCACCGGTTGTGGGGGTTGCTTAGGCAATCGAGGTAAGAATTTTTGGATTATTGTAATACAAGCATAAACTTGATACATTGAATTTGATTGCCTTGAATTTTTATGACTTTGCCACTCACTTGATTTTGCAGGTAAGGGCACCCGAAAGCCCAATTTGGGTGGCAGGAGTGTGGGCAGGCTGCATACCCGCCAGGAGACCCGGAACCTCGGGTTAAAGGCCATCACGGATAAGAGTGGCCCCGTCCCGATCCGGTTTGAGGTTAACGTCCGAGAGACCCTCATGCCTCTCGGTGACCATGCGGCTCATTGGGCCAACTACCTCGGGGAGCTCGTTAGGGAGTTGCCCTTGCACTACCCTTCTTGGCGCCAAATGCCGCCGAAGCGGAAGGCGGGGGTCTGGCAAAGATTGGGGTAAGTTATTTTATTATCCTTTTTGTTTATTTCATTATCGTGTTTATCTATTTAATTGTGTATATTTATCTAAATTTGTTTATTTATTTATATCATATAAATAAATAAACAATTTAGATAAATATATAAATTATATCTCTAACTCGTCTTATTGTATATGGATTGACAGACCCAGTTTGACTTGCCTGTCCATAAATGGAATCCGTCTCTGGCCACAAATCTATGCGGGCTCCAGCAAGCCCTGGAAAAGATTACAATGGCAAACAAGGCTGCTCTCAACAGAAAGGATATTAGGGTTCCTGAGAGGGACGAGGACTTATGACCTAGAAGCGCCTCAGTACCGGACGTCCCTCGTACATTTTCTGAGTAGATTGGGATTCGCAGCTTGCATGTTAGAATGATCTCAAGAAACCTTTGCTCGGGCTGTCAAAAATAAAAAAACGGGCAAAGAGCAAGTAGTATGTCGCAGAGATTCCCGGTCTTATTGCCGCCCAAGGATATATGCTTGTAATAAAACATTATTATATTATAGAATATACTCTATTATTTATATATATATATATATTATATATTTATATATATATATATATTTATTTCTTATTTATATATATATATAAGTAACGCTTTGGTATGTTATGATTTGTCGTTTTTAATTTGTTTAATCTTATATACATGTGTATGTGCAGATGGAGACCTCAGCTACTAGAAAGTACCCGTTGCTGATCCACACCTTCTTCTTGACACATACTGTTGACGGCGTATTCTTAAACCCCGAGGACAAAGCTCTTTATGTAAGTTTTGTTCCAAAACACGCACTTTAATGATTTGTCAAAAAATAATGTAGTGACCCGACTAATATATTAACTATCTTGTGTTTTTGTGACTACATAGGATGAGATGCTGAGGCTACAGGGTCTAGACTCTAACACCCCCACGGGTGTGCCCTACACTGAGGATGAGATCATGGCCATTGTTCGCGAGGGCAAGCAGCGGGGGCACATTCTCGGTGTTGGACGGGTTTTGCCTGGAGAAAGCATAGGCATTCCTCCCCCATCTTAAAGCACGCACTCCGCCGATATCGCTAAGCTCAAAAAGAGGGAGAAGCGGCTCACGAAACAAGTGAACATGTTCACGAGGTTATTTAGGAGTGACGACAAGTTTTCTCAAATGCTTAATAAGCTTGAGTCACAGCCTGAGTATGGTGTGGCAGCGGGAGTGGCGGGTGCGGGGATGATGAGCCAGGAGATGATGAGGACGACGGCGAGGATGAGGACGATGTTAGGGATGTTGGGTAAGTATATGCTATTTTGTGTCTTTAAGTATATATTGGCGACCCTTATGTGAATATTTGTTTGCCCGTACTTTTAGAACATGTTATCTAGGTGAATATTGACTTGTATCTTGCGGATAATGGAAGTTTTGTGACTTCGTCACCCGTTTTGTAGATTATATTATGTTTATTCGGATTTTGGACGTATTTAGCTTTGTTATATAAAATGCGTTGATCGTATTGTATTTTGGTACAAATTGTAATGTATTTTGGTAGATTCTATATTGGTTTATAAAGGTTTGAGGTTTGGTAGATTTTTTCCGGAAAAATTCTGGTAAAAATCTGGAAATCGCCTGCTGTGCAGGCTGTGCAAAAAAAAATTGTAGACTTTTCCTGGGCGACAAGTCGCCCGGAATAAGCTTAAATAAATATTTGTTTAATGATTATCCCGGGCGACATGTCGCCCGAGAAACATTAAAAAAATATATTTAAAACCTTTCCCGGGCGACGTGTCGCCCGAGATTCTTAATAATAATTTATTTAATAAACTTATTTTCACACTTTCCCAGGCGACATGTCGCCCGGGATTATTCCTAATTAATTAATTAATTTTCGTATCCCGGGCGACATGTCGCCCAGGAAAACCATCCAGTGTGCCACTTAATTGTTTGACTGAAACTATGTGGGTCCGACGATATCGCCCAGGAATGTTGCCCGGGAAGGAATCCCATTCGAGCTTTTCCGTTCCACTTATCCCGGGCGACATGTCGCTCGGGAAACCTATCCTCAGCGACATGTCGCCCGGGAAACCCCGGATTTGTCCCTGGGGATAGTGGCAAATGTTGTAGTGATTCTTAACATAAATGAAATTGCAAACACTTGTAAAATGCAAGAAATTCTTAACTTGTATCAAACAAGACATTCAGTTAAATTGAAAGTGAAACATTACATCATTATGAGATAAAATCTAACAGCACACGTTACTCGTCATGTAAAACTTCTTGGTACACGACATTTGAGGTGTAGACACCTCCTTGATCAAACTCTTTTTCTAGTTTGGAGATCAAACATAATATTTTGAAACCCGGTTATATCCAAGGTTCAACCGGTTCTGGTCGAAAAACAGGTCAAATTAAACCCTTTTTTATATTTTCAAAACTCGTTTTCCGATAGCGACCTCGTGTACCCGCGCATAGCAGCGAAAATTCATGACAGCGACGTCGTTTTCGGAAGCGATTTCTGGTGGCAGCTTCTAAGTGTTTATGTTTCTGTGTATTTTTTCATGCAATTGTGATCCCTATTTATAGGGGATTTACCAAACCCTAGTCAATAAAAATTATGAGAGATTAATGGGCCCACCAATGAGTCAATCAAATTAAATGTGATAATTTAATGCATTGAAACATTAATCTATTAATTCGTAGGTTTTGAAAAGTCAAATCAGTTTCGTTTGCAAGCTTTCAACTTTCAACATCATAATGATTTCAATTGTTTCCGAAATTAGAATTCAATTTTCAACATTCAGCCAATTGTTCAAAATTCAAGAATAGGGCAAATTTTCTTTATATGTAGTAGAGATTAAAAAGACAAGATTTAAGATTAAAAAAAACATGGATGGACCAAAAGTGTAAATTTACTAAACCTTACACTAACCACTCCCTCATTATTTGTAGAGTTGACAAATCTTGCTCAAATTACAATTAATTAACCTTTTTGACATTTTGTATGTTTTTTTACGTTTTTACATTTTTTACGTTTTTTTACGTTTTTACGCTTTTTTACATTTTTTTAACATTTTTTACGTTTTGTACGTTTTTTATCTTTTTTTTTTACGTTTTTGTACGTTTTTTCGTTCTTTTTTAGACGTTCTCGCACGTTTCTTATGTCCTCACATGATTTCGCACGTTTTCGCACGTTTTCATACGTTTTCGTCGGTTTTCACACTTTTTCTTCTGTTTTCGTCCGCTTTCACACGTTTCTTTCGTTTTCACACGTTTTCGGCGCGCGTTATAACTCAATAGAAAGAAAAAAAAAGTAACGCACAAGTAAAAAATAAAGCTGACATATATATTCCATTGAGAAATTAAAGCTTAACGAAATGAAATAAGTTACACAAGTCTAGAAATTGTTGTTTGCAATTGTTCTACAAGGGGTAAGAGGGTGATAAGAAGTAAGTCCATAACCTTTAACCCCAAATTTGCATCCTTGACGACTGACCATATCATCACCACACCGATCCATTTCTAACACAACCTTCGAGAAATAATCGACGTCGCATGGAAGCTCGATTGGTCCATCACTTTGATACCCATACTCGAGTTCGGCTTCCTCAAGTAACTCTTTAAAGAGAGGATGGCTAGCATGTTTAGTTTTGATCACAAACCTTTGCTTTTCAGGACCAACGTAGACCGAAAAACAACCTACAGGAGCAAGTTTACTTCCTTCTTTCGACTCGATATGAGACGATGATTTTATTTTCTTTAAAAACGATTGTTTGATTCTCGAAGAGCCATTTTCGTCGTCATCGACGTTTTTCTTACTACCAAATGATTTGCATCTTTCCCATGTCTTGGTGATTAACCCCTTCTTTCTTTTGCTTATATTGAAATCCATTTTTACTCAAGAACAAGTAAAAAAAAACCTCAAATGACATATATATAGCGTGTTTGAAGAAAGATATATAGGGAAACTATTAACCTCTATCATTAGCCAAATATGGCATGATTTTTATGTTTTGCTAATTCTTCATGCTTGCAAATCAACTCCTTAAATTTGACTTAATTATGGGAAGAATGTTTTTGGAAAATGAGCTGTTAATATTATTGACACGGTTATAGTTATGTAGTAATTAAATTAAGAATATTGCAATTGTTTAGACATGATTTGGTACACACTAATTATGTGTATTCGATTTAAAAGTTGCGCGTACTTTTATGACCCAGGAAAAGGTAAACGGTTGATAAAATATCCGACTTAAAGATGTCATATTTATTAAAAAGTTTGGAAGTTCGAATGTCTTGTTGGAAATTAGCCTTTTATATAATAGCGAAGCAAAAGAAAGCGTTTTAGGGTGCAAGAACAACGTCATTTTGGTATTAGGCCGGGCAAGTTGTGATCGGGATGAGTAAAACGGCGCCGTTTCAGGTTAAACGCGGTCGTTTAGGGATTAGGTTGGTAGTTTTAAAAGCCCACTAAACTAAATGACGTCGTTTCCCTACAATCTTAAAACAGATTTTGTTTAACAGAATTATAAACACTTTCTTAAAATCGGATTAAATATTATTAACAGATTTTATAAACTATTTTCTGTCGAAACCAAGATTGAGTTTCTTTGGAAATCAGTTTTAATTAAACATATTTTTAACTTACTTAGAATTACAGATCTATAACGATTTTTCAAAAGCAGTTGTTCATATCAGTTTATTTTGAAACCAAGATTGAGTTTCTATTAAACTAATCTATTGATTCATTGAAACCAAGATTGAGTTTGTTTGAAGCAGATCCGGTACAAGATTATAGAAATCAGGATTGAATTTCTTGGATATCAGTTTATTTAACTGTTTGTGCTTGATCTGTCAGGATGACAAACACGATTGTGACTACTCCTGTGAACGTAACTGGTGCGCCGGTTACCAACATAGTTGCTAATCATGCGGAAAAACCAGAAAAATTCAATGGGCAAAAATTTAAGAGGTGGTAATAGAAGATGTTCTTCTATCTCATAACTTTGAACCTTGCGCGGTTCTTACATGAGATTGCACCTCAAGTGGAACCTCCAAAGGAAGGTAAACTTTCTAATGCACAGGCTGTGCAAGCTGTGGAAGCATGGAAACATTCTGACTTCTTATATCATAACTATGTTTTGAATGGTCTGGTGGACTCTTTGTACAACGTGTACTGCAAGACCACGACTGCCAAAGAACTATGTGATTGAGCAGGTTGTTAATAGTACCAAATTAGTTTTAAACTAATCATGGGAAGAGGCTGTTGACATGTATGCGTGTCAAAGTATACGAGGGATAATAGTAACATTTGTGACAAAGATGGTAAGATTTTGTGGACTATGAGGTTTCTTAGTTGAGCTTATGGCTTATCCATAAGACTGTGGTTGCTTATATTTTGTGCTTATGCTTAAGCTAATGTATATTTAGAAGCCTATTTTTCTGAATTATTAGCTTATTAAGTTGAGTTTTAGTTTATTAAAGGCCATAGCTCAACTTGATAAGCTTATAAACACAAACACGCCATTAGTTTGTGAAGCTTGATATTGAAACATGTGTTTGGTGAATTCTCATTATGGGACCCACAAAAATCCATAAGATAATATTAGTTTAAGTAATATGGTTGTAATGCTTTGTGCTTAAAACCCCGTAATTCAAGCACGTCTATTATAATACGCCATAGACGCGTATTGTCAACTATTTTTACCATATAATTATTGGCTAATGGTTTACATGACATGAACGACTTACTTGCTAAACTATTTCTCTTCGTGTTCGTGTTTGATATAGTCGTTGACAAGGATGGAACTTCTTAGTTTGGCTTAAAATATGGGTTTAGATGTAACGGGTTGTGTTGGTTGTTTATATTTTTAACATAAAGTGGTTTCATGTTGTAATGTTTCATGTTTTTGTGTATCTAATTTGAATATAGTTTTTGCATGTTGTTCGGCATTTTTGTTACAAATTATGTTAATTGTTGATTCCTAACATAAGTTGCGTGTTTTGGTGTTCCGGGGTTTTGCAGGTCTGATTTGGCTACTGTTGTTGCATGACGTTTTTTTTGTTGATTTAAGGGTATGTTGTTGGTTGTCTTTTTATTTTAAAAAAGGAAAATTATAATGGTTTGGTGAGTCGGTCATTCGTCATTCTGTCCTAGCAGTGTAGTGGTTTTGTCGATAGGTGAGTTGTGATTTTTGCGCTTTAAAAATTGCTATAAAAAAGGTAGACTATATTTTGCAGCCACTGTAATGGCCGGTCTGAAACACCAGTAACGTCTAGGGGGTTGGGTTGCGTGTCTTATGCAGTAAGGGGTTTGCGTTGGAGATTTGTGTACGGCGAGTAAAATGGCGCCTTTTTAAGATGGGGTATTATGCATTCATGTTTGAAATTATGGTTAAACTAATTGATGATGTTGCTTGCGTATAATTAATATTGTTATGTTTTATAAAAAAAAATTGGTCTATATGATAACCTGAAAATCTATAATGGTTTGGTGATTTGGTGAATCTAAAGCTATCTTTGATAAAAAAAAGGGTTTATCTGATCTAGAATACAAATGTTGTCCAAAATGGTGCGCTTGCGTTTACAAATCAGTTATGATGTTTGAGATAGTGTTTAGGCTAAGCGATGTTGTTTCTTACGTATGATTGACATTGTTTTGTTTTACAAATGAAAAATTGATTTATTGGCGGGTTTGCATAAAATCTAAGTTAATTTGGCAGCCAATACAATACGTTAACCGTAATACGGTTGAATCTCGGATGGAGGCGTTATTTTGAATCTCTAATGAGTGACATGACAACGTTACTTAATGATTTTAGCTATATTCCTCCGAATAATGAACACAATGAACCAACTCAAGGAGATATTGGTGAGACAAGTAACGAACCGACTCAAGCTACACGTAACGAGTTTGAAGAGTTATATGTCAGTGCCAACGAGGAGCTGTACCCTGGTTGTGACTATGTGACTCGATTAGACTTTATGGCAAAGTTTACCTATTTTAAGGCTAAAGGTAGATTGACTGATTCTATATTCAATGAAATGTTAGAGTTTTTCCAAAATGTATTTCCCATCAGTAAAGGATTCAAGCTCCCACCGTCATACTATGCAATAAAGAAGACATTTAAAACGATCGGGTTAGGGTACGAGTCGATACATGCTTGTGAACACGATTGCTGCTTATTTCGGGGAGACAATAACAAAGATTTGGATTTCTGTCCGGTGTGTAATACGAGTAGATGGAAAGACAGTAACACGCCGGGGAAGAAAGTTCCTAAGAAGGTGTTGCGCTACTTTCCGATCATTCCTAGACTACAACGTTTGTACAAGTCTAGTCACACTGCAAAGGATATGATTTGGCATGCTACTGGAAAGTGTACGGAGCCCGGTAAGATGCAACACCCGGTTGATGGTGGAGCATGGAAGAAATTTGACACCAAGTATCCAGATTTTGCAAAAGAACCAAGAAATGTTCGACTAGGGTTGGCTGCTGATGGTTTCAATCCGTTTGGCAACCTTAGTCAGGCCTACAGCATGTGGCCGGTGATATTGACAACATACAATCTGCCTCCGTGGTTATGTATGAAAGAGAGTTCTTTTATGCTGACGTTGTTAATTCCTGGCCCTAAATCCCCGGGCAAGGACATTGATGTTTACTTGAGGCCTTTGATTGAGGACCTGAAGGTTTTATGGGACCGGAAAGGTGTCGAGACTATAGACGTTGCTTCAGGCCAGAAGTTCAATATGAGAGCGATGGTTTTATGGACCATCAATGATTTTCCTGCTCGAAGTAGTTTGTCTGGGTGGAGTGGGCAAGGTTACAAGGCATGCCCTACATGTAATGAAGACACTCCATCTGTTCGTGTGTTAAGCAAAACAGCTTATGTTGGCCACAGAAGATTCTTAAAGAAGCCCCATAAATGGAGGAGGTCACTTGAATTCAATGGTGAGATAGAAGACGGAGATCCTCCTAGAAAATTTGACCGGGATCAAATCCAGGCTCAACTTGCTAGATTGCCCACGCGTGTGAAGGGTAAACATCCGAGTTATGGGGGTGTGAAGATAAAACGCAATGTTCATGTCGAACTTAACTGGACTAAACGGTCTATTTTTTACGAGCTTGAGTATTGGTCTTTTCTTTTACACTAAGACACAATTTAGAAAATCATGCAATATCGAAAAAAATGTGTTGGAGGCTATCTTGAACACTTTGTTAATGAATGACAAATCTAAAGACACCGCCAAGGCAAGACAAGACTTGCAAATGTTGGGCATTCGAAGTGGCTTGTGGCTCGGCCAAACCAAAAACGAGAAGTGCTTGACCTCGGCTGCTAATTCTTTCAACACCATAGAATCGAAAAAAGTTTTTGTACAGTACAACAAGAGGAGTTAAACAACAGATGTGGTTCGTGATCATGCTTCAAGCACAAAGAACCGATAATGATACCAATAAACGGGCCTGAAGTCCTCATGACTGTCATCTAAGATGCAACTGAATATACTTCCTTACGGACATCAAAATTTACTTGCCGATAAGATTGCAAAAAACAATACTCTATCTAAGTTCCTTGTTTAAGCAAATCTGCTCTGCAACTTTGATGGAGGATGACATGTTGAAAGCTCAGATCAAGGTGGTCGATATTCTATGCGATCTTGAGCTCATATATCCTCCTGCTTTCTTTGACATAATGGTTCACTGTGGTTACCATTTACCAATAGAGCATTGAAGGCGGGCCTATTCGCCCCCGGTGGATGTATCCATTTGAAAGATACATGAAGAAGCTAAAAGGTTATGTTCGAAATAAAGCTAAGCCGGAAGGTTCGATTGCGGAGGGTTATGTTGCTGAAGAAGCATTGACTTTCAGTTCTCATTATTTTCGGGATGTTACCACGAAATTTAATCGTCCCGACCGTAATGTGGACCCCCTCCCCCAACGTGTCGGTTTTCAATGTATCGATCGGTATTTAACCGATTGTTTACGGTCTTTATTCGGTTTTTTGATGCCCAATGATTTGAAAAAAGTGAAATGGTATGTACTTCACAACAGTCCTGAGATCGACACGTACCGGTCCCAGTTCAAGAGGTACGCGTTTTTTTATTTTTGAAACTTCTTTTTCTTAACTTATCATTTCGACGACTTATTCTAATACCATGAACGTTTTTCAGTTTATTTCCTAACAAAGACATGCAAGAAGAATTCCCCGACTGGTTTGGGTCGCAGGTAAACTTAAGACTTATTTTGTGTACTTAACTGTAAAAATAACAATATCATATTTTGTGTTCTCTATCTAATCCTATCTTCTTCATAGATCCGTCAACGTCACGTAGACAATGACCAAGACCCAGAGGTTAGCACAACCAACGAGTTATTCGCTTTGGCTAATGGACCATCATGGACTCCAATCTCAGTAAACTCTTGCGTAGTCGACGGTGTGAGGTATGTCATGCACAACCGCGATGAACGTCGCACAACTCAAAACAGCTACATTTGTTCGCCTGGCCCTGACGGAGAAATGTATTATGGTCAGCTTCAAGAAATCCTCGAGTTTAAGTATTTGTTGTTCAAAGTTGCGTTGTTCCGAGTTAAGTGGTTCGACACTAGCAACAAAGGACGTAAAGTCAACAAACTTGTCCTTAGAAACAACATGACACAAATCGACTGCAGTCGTGAGGCGTTTAAAGATGACCAATACATTCTCGTAACACAAGTCAAACAAGTCTTCTACCTTGAAGATAAGACCAAACCCCACTGGAAGGTCGTCGAACATGTTAATCATAAAAAGTTTTCCGACGGGGGTGTCATCGTGGTAGAGGACGATCCTGATATTATACATTTCGACAACTCATCTGATCTCCCACTTTCTACTAGTTTGAATGACTTGGATAATGCGACCTTGCATATAGATGGTCAATCAACGGTGGTTGACGCACCGCCAGATATCATTGATGTTTCTGACGAAGACGATGATATTATTGATGATGAAGACGCCCTTCCTCATGATTTAGCAGATTCTGATGTTGAAGACCTCATCAATGTTGATGATGATGGTGTTGAGAAAGTTTATTCTAGTGAAGAAGAAGATTGATCTTGAGTTGTAACTTGCAAAATACACTTATATATTTGAATGAATGAATGAAATTGTTGTGGATTGTTTAAATGTGTATATTTATTTGGATATGTATGTATTTGGATGTGTGCATGCTTATATTATTTTGTTCATGAATTTCTATATGTTATGCTAATTGTACTTGTACAGATGTCAGCAGATGTCGCACGGTCCCACGGAGGTGACGGTGGCGGTGATGATCGTCCCCCATCACACGTTGTACCCACCGGTTGCGGGGGTTGCTTTGCTAACAAAGGTAAGAATTTCTAGATTATTGTAATACAAGCATAAATTTGATACATATATTGAACTTGCTTGCCTTGAATTTTTATGACTTTATCACTAACTTGATTTTGCAGGCAAAGGTAAACGAAAGCCCAATTTGGGCGGCAGGGGAGCGGCCAGGTTGAATACCCGCGACAAGACCTGGAACCTTTCGCTAAAGGAGATCGCAAATGCTAAAGGCCCCGTCTCGATCAATTTTGAGCAGGGTGACAAACAAACCCTAAACCCTCTCGGTCCCCATGCGACTTACTGGTCTAATTACATCGGGGAGGTCATTAGGAGTGTGGCGTTGTACTACCCCTCTTGGGAGAAGGTCCCGAAGAAACGGAAGGCGGCGATCATTTCAGAGATTGGGGTCGGTTATCCTTTTATGTTTATTTCATTATCGTGTTCATTTATTTAATTGTGTATATTTATCTAAATTCGTTTATTTATTTATATCATATAAATAAATAAACAAATTTAAATAAATATATAAATTATATCTCTAACTCTGTTTTTGTTTTGTTGTATATGATTGCAGACCCTGTTTGACCTCAGGCCGCACATGGATTCCTCCCGCTGGACAGAGATCTACGAAGGCATCAACATGCACTTGCAAAAAGCCTACAATACCAACAAGGCTTCTTTCAAGGCCAAGCATTGGAAAGCAGATCCCACCACCGAGACTTACGATGTGGAGACGATCAGGCGGGCACGTCCCGAGGAGATTACAGCGGCTGAGTGGGATAAGTACATTAAGTTTTGGAATGATCCCAAGAACCTTGCTCGAGCCGCTCAAAATCGGCTAAACCGGCAAAAGAGCGTGGTCACATCTCGACAGGGATCCCGGTCGCTGGCTCGCCTTCGAGATGAGATGGTAATAAACATTATAATTATTTTACATACATATATACATATATATCTGATTATACGCTTTGGTGTGTTGTGATTTGTCGTTTTTAATTAGTTTCATCTTATATGCGTGTGTATGTACAGAGGCAGGCCTCAGACACTCAAGAGTACCCTTCACTCATTGACACCTTCTGGCGAACACACATTGTTGAAGGGGTATTCCCTAAGGATGAGGACCACCACATATATGTAAGTTTTGTTTCAAAACACACTTTAATGAATTATCAAGAAATAATGTAGCAACCCGACTAATATATTTAATATCTTGTGTTTTTGTCACTACATAGGAGGAGATGAAAAGGATTGAGGCTAGGGGTGAGTACACGGAGGATGAGATCAATGAGTTGGCAAGAGGGGGTGAGCTTCATGGGCACATTCCTGGTGTGGGTCGGGTATTACCATCACGGGCCACATCCAGGCCAAGTATGCCCGGCCCCGACAAGTCGCTCAAGAGCATGCATAGAAAGGTAGACTTTATGATGAGTCTTTTTAGAAGCGACTCCAAGTACTCGGATATGTTTAAGGAGTTTGAGTCGGGTGGTGCTAGCGGGAGTGGCGGGTGTGGTGATGACGAGGAGAGTGGCGATGATGAGGATGACGACGGCGAGAGGTAGTTGTGTTATATATTATTAGTATGCTACATTGGTACTTTAGGTTCATCTTGGCGACATTTAAACACTTGTTTCCCTATCTATCAAGTTGAATATTATTAGCATGCTACTTGTAAGCCCCCTTTATGACTAGGAAGCACCGATTGTTAGACTTATTCAGATTTTGGACAATTTAGCTTTATTATCTTTTGGTTTTGATACAAGTTGTGATGTATTCGTATTGCGTTGATCCATTATATTGTATTTGTGTTTTGGTACAAGTTGTGGTGAGTCTATACAGGTTTTGGTATAGGTTTGATATTTGGTAGATTTTTTCCGGAAAAATTCCGGAAAAAAATCTGGCTGTGCAGGCTGTATTAAAAAAATTGCAGACTTTTCCCCAGCCACAAGTCGCTGGGGAAACTTGTTTCTAATTTTTTTTTAAACTATCCCCAGCGACAAGTCGCTGGGGAAACTTGTTCCTAAATTTTTTTTTAAAAATATCCCCAGCGACTTGTCGCTGGGGAAACTTTGTTCTAAATTTTTTTAAAAACTATCCCCCGCGACAAGTCGCTGGGGAAACTTGGCCCTAAATTTTTTTTAAAACATTCCCTAACGACTTGTCGCTGGGGAAAAATGATTCGGGGAAAAATAATTCTAAAATTAAAAAAAAAAATTCCCCAGCAAAAGTGATTCTAAAATTTTAAAAAAAGCTTTCCCAGCGACATGTCGCTAGGGAAAAGTTTGCCACCGTGGCACTAATTGCTTGACTGAAAAACGAGTGGGACCTATATCTTCGATGGGGATAGTTTTCCCCAGCGACATGTCGCGGGGGAAAGCCCTGAAATGTTGCTGGGGAAAACCCCGATTGGTGTATGCTTTATTTACTTGAACCGAAAACCAAACAACATGTGTTCTTGATCGAATACCTAAGTGGTATTGCGTTCGATCGTGTACCAATACGAATAAAAAGGACAGCGGATGTAATATAATATTACATGCGAATATTACAAGCATACGTGTGAAACAGGAACACATGCATCCATACCTAATATATTATATGCATGCGTGTGATACAGAAACACATGCATCCATAATTAATGTATTACGAGTATATGTATGCAATCTATAGCTCCTGTGGAATAGTCAAACCAAAAGAATAAAACCTTTTGGATTATACTTTCGTATGTTAAGGAGTGAGAAGGAACCGAACATTAAGATGATTCGGTTAGGGTTGTTTTGTTTCGAATGATTGCATTATTGAGTCCATCAATAAATGAGGAGGAGGGGTGTTTATATAGCCCTTTAACCCTAGTTGTAGATTAACTAGGATACCCTCATAATTCTTATCACAATACAATACTTATCCCTTGTCTCTAAAATTTATCTCAAAACCCCCTTCTAGAAGCTATATGGGTCGTCAACAAGTGACACCCACAAGGTTCGGGTTTCGTCAATTTTAGTCCCTTCGGTTCATATTTAAATAGTCGTTACGTTAGTTATAAAATATGACGGAACTAACGGTTATTTAAATAATAACGTGAAGCATATTAAATCCTTAATAATAAATAAATATATATTAAGTATTTAATAAACGTACTCTTCGTGTCTTAACGTGTGTGCCCCCAATAGGCTCACATATTCGTAACGTATACGTGCTATCCGACTACCATAATCCAACAGCTCCCACTTGGGAGTTGGAGTAGCACCTAACACTTATACCTATAATTGGCAAAGTCTAGCAACCCACACAATTATTTTTACATTAGGAATATTATGAGATAAGAGTTTCAAAAATCATCTCAGCTATTTAATGGTTAATTAATTTCTTGCTTAATCATCATCCCTTTGTTTCAGATACCGTTAAACCATGGATATGGATCCTAACTCATTCCATATAGTTTAACTATTTAGTTTCTCGTTATAGAAATAATTCAGATATACCAAATGTAATCAAGAATCATCTTGGATTACCCTTTGGGTACGGCCATACAATTATCTGATTAATTCTGGAGAGGCGCCATGGTATCTTTCTGCAATTTAAACAATTGGAGGAACAAATTCTTTATTGACTACAAGTGTTGTAGATGCTGCTTCACATCACTTCCAAAAATAGCCTTTATGACTACCTTATTCAGGATAGCGTTTGACTTATAATCAAAAAGTGATATCCACACATGCAGAACTTGCTTGCATCTCAAGTCTAAGGATGACTTTTAAACCATTTTCGACATTTACCCATGACGAGGATCCAAAAGTAAATATTCGAAGGTTGGGGTATCCAATATGCATCCCTTGTGAATACACATGAGTTTGGCGGGAACAATCCATATATTCAAAGAATATAGCCAACACTCACATTTGCCTTACATAACAATATTCCCATATTGTTAACCGACAATGGACATATTTAGAATGATAAAATCATTCAAGGATTAAACATGCAAATATAGGATAACAATTATTATATGATCAATACTTTTTTGAAAAAAACTAGGAATGAATTAAAGTTTCTATGAGCTGAAGGTGTTGTATACTTCCGGGGTGATTGCCAAACTAACTCGATGAAAACTTAGTTTTATTTCAATCACCAACCAATGTGGGTCAATTTACGAAAAAACAAGATCATAGATATAACGAAAGGTCAAAAGCCAATAATCTCGACACTTGTCACTCATTTTCTTCTTCACCGCAACACACACTGCACACACACCCTTTGTATAAGATATACCAAATGTAATCAAGAATCATTTGAATTCCCCTATCGTAATGGCACGACACATGCTATTATCTGATTAATTCTGGTGAGGCGCATGGTTCTTTCATGAATTTAAATAATTGAAAGGAACAAACTTCTTTATGACTTCAAGTGTTGTAGATAGTTGCTTACCATCCTTCCAAAATAGCCT
Organism: Tanacetum coccineum; assembly: GCA_026074375.1. NCBI lineage: Eukaryota > Viridiplantae > Streptophyta > Magnoliopsida > Asterales > Asteraceae > Tanacetum > Tanacetum coccineum. The sequence goes on along the minus strand of BQNB010001431.1, from coordinate 23,544 downwards.
TTATGACTACCTTATTCAGGGGATTTGTTTGACATATAATCAAAAAAGTAAAAAGTGATTTCCACACATGTAGAACTTGCTTGCATCTAAGTCTTAAGGATGACTTTTTTTACACATTTATCGACATCTTACTCGTGACGAGGATCCAAACGTAAAATATTCGAAGGTTGGGGTATTCCAAGATGGCATCCCTTGTGATCTACACTAGTTTGGAGGGGAACAATCATATATTCACGAAATTATACCAACACTCACATCTTGCACTAACACTTTCTATATTGTTCCAATAGTGTTAACGACACATGGAACATATTTACAATGAAAAATAACATTCAAAGGATTTAAACATGCATATGTTGGATAAACAATTATATATGTATGAATTGCCAAATACCTCATATTTCATTCATCAGAAAAGTAAATGTCTTAACAATCTAATTATCCAAATTACTAAATCAGATGCATGAAATATTAGCATGTGAAGTCTATGTTTTCACATTCTCAAACTATTCTTTACAAGACAGCTAATCGTTATTCTGAGGTAAACTTTCGATAATACTTGTTTCAAATTCACATAATTGTGAATAATAAGATTAGTGTCTTACTGTTCATGGGAATATTATGCCAGAGTTCATCAGTATGGACAAAATAATTGTACTTTGATGGGTATTTCGAATAAAACAACATACCTTTCTTAGACATTTCATTCTTCAAGTTTCTAAAATGTAACGGTAGTCTCATTCTTTAATGTGTAATGTAACGCATGCTCTCTAGCGCTGAAGCATATATAAGTTAGTAGATTTATTCATAAAGATGGACAAATCCTACTTTATCCTTGGATTGATTATTCTCTTGCATGTTTGTACACAAACAACATTATGCCTTATATAATTCGTAAACATTTGTATTTAACAGTCATCTAAATGTTCTCAATTAGATATTGTTATCTAAATACTCTCAATTAGATACTGTTGTTGTTAGCTCATCTTGCTACCTTGCAAAAGTAACAACGTCACAGAACACAATCTAATTATATATACATAATGAATCTTAGTTTTTAACACAAGGTCTCCATCCATCTACAAATTTATCAAGTGAAAATATACCATTAAGACTTGCTTCCATTGTATATTGCTTGTGTTGCTACTCTTTATTTTTCGCTTATACGTGTATCTTAATAACATTTATTCAAAATGTGTTTGTTTTGTATCCTAAAAATTCCCAACGTGAAGTTTCTCCCCAACTCTCAAGGATTAACATCTAGCTTTGATGGAAATGATTCTTTCAATATGTTACACGACTATGTGAATTTTATAGGAAAAAAAACATATCCAAGTGCTCCCACATGATGTCAGGTGTACTCAGGAAGTTATTCTTAATTTGAACAGAAAACAATTGTGATTAAACATAAGATTCTCAGCTCCTAGAATGAATGGATTCAATCACACTTGGATTTTATTTTCTTGTATAATTATAAAGATTATTTTAAACTCATAATCCTTTTGATTATCACCGTCCTCGCAAAAGTAATCATTAAAGGGAGAAAAGTCTCTATAAAACTTAATTGTCATATTGCAAATATTGGCTCATAACCCTTTATGATTACACATCGAACCTCGCAAGGTAATCATTAAGGAAAGAGTTATGATCCTTAATTCCATATTTCAGATTCAAGAAAACATGTATGACAATTAGTTATCTTTATAAAATGAATACGTGGCTAGAAAGAAAGATTAATCTAATCAATTGCTTGAGTAGATTAAACACTCTTGTCACAGTCAGATTAATCCGTATACAATCTTGTCCTTATGAGTCTTTCTTCAAAAGAAACTCATTTTAACCTCACAGGTTTACTATTTGGTCAAAGATAAATCAAGCTAAAACATTGATTGCCTTTTGAGGATAAGACAATCTTGCATTTAAACCTTCGTTGCCTTTTAAAGGGAAATGCTCTTGTCATTCATAATTCCTTAAGTATTTATCAGATTTAAAGATGTGATAATTCATCATATTAGTTAGCAGGTTTTATTATGACACTCTAACTTATAGTCCTGTCATAAATCATTAAAACATCATTCCATTATGAGGTATCACTCGGGTATTTATGAAATGTGAGTTAATTATATGTTGTTCAACTTTTCATGTCTTAACTTAGTATGACTATTAGTAAGTGAATTCTGAAGGCTTATGTATTTTGTTCTTGATATCTTCAAGATCTATAGCATGATCTACTTATTTTGTAAGAAGAGTTATTCTCTTAAATACTTAGTAATTTTAAGAATTAAATTAAATTGTTCTTAATTGGGACAACAATCTTTTACAGTTTCATCTTTAGTTTGTCAATATTATGTTTTTTTTCTTCATAAGATATTAACAAATTTCAGAACTTTAATCAAGACGTAATGGGATTCATCTCAATCTATAAACAGATGATGTCTTCAATACCTTCTAGGTTGAAACTTTATTGAGTGTATCTATGACACACGTAAAATTCTAACCTTGATCGATTTGGAGGTAGAGCCATGTAAGTTATCAGTAACTCAAACTATATGAATATTGTTTGTTTATCACCTCTAGACTTACCATAATAAATGTGTTATTCTATGGTATTTGGAATTGTGAGACTCATCATCCAAAATTCCTTGAAAATTAATTCATCTTTGGATCAATATACTTGTCATTGAGTTCAGCAAATTGATTACAAAGTTTTTTAAAACAAGTGCATGCTATACGTATATTTTTTGAGTAGTTTCCCAATTCTATGTTCATGTGTTGACAAGAAAACAAAACTATGTCATGTATACGTTATAAGTCTTGATTTATGAAAGGACTTTATTGTTCATGTGTTAATCAGAAGAGTAACAATTTTTATACTTACTTTCTGTTATGATGTCATTGATAAATGCAAAGGACTTTTTAACTATGTCTTAAACACAGACATAATTATTTAACTAAAAGTAATTCCTGACGCAACTCTTGAGTTATATTGTAATTTCAATAAAGTTTAATTTACATATACTTCTAATTATGATCATTATATATATTAACCATTATTATATTGACTATAGTATGTAGTCAAGATGGTGAAGTAACTTTACATTATATCTTGACACTAAATGTAATAGGGCAAACAAACTACGTGTGTATTTAAGGTCTAGTAGATTTATTGCTTCATTACCTTGCGAGTTGTTAGATTCAAATCCCATTATCATATGTTATTGTGGTTTTTTCGGCACAACACTAAGATTTCTCCCATTGTGTACGAGGACACATTATTTAAATTTACATTACAACTCTTGCGCTCAAAGTATAAATATATGATAGTGTCATAGATATTATACGTAGATTTCGAACCATAACGTTTAATAAAGAATTGTGGATTATTATTTTATAGATAACGCTTCGGAAAGTAACATCGGAAAGGCAACGGGTTATCTATAAAATAAAATGCAATTTTCCATTAATTACATTCGTCTTCATATTCGGAAAGTTAATAAAATTATTTCAAAGCGAGCTAGAAATAATATGGGCAACTAACAGGAAAATGAATCTTTATAGCTCAAAACTGAAATTTTACAACATTCTAAGAATGTATATTCAGTAGTTAATCGCAACGCTCCATTCAATTTGTCAAATTGTAAGTGTTACATTACCAGTAGAAAGAAAATACGAGTTTTCTATTTACTTCTATTACTCATAATGATACACGTAAGCATTATTGTACTTAGGTAATCACTTGAAACTGAGTATATGAATTTCTATTATATAGATGAGGGACTAGCATTCTGTTTTATTAACTTGAACTTTTAGATGTCAATCCTCCTTAACCGGTCTGCTTAGCCACAAGAGTGTTTAGCACTATAATGGAATGAATGGTCAAAAAATATGCTAGAAGATGTGCTTAGCAATTTGCTTTACTCGTTGCAGTTTAAAATCTCACATACATCGTGAAAGTGCAATATTCATTTATTTTGGTAGCTATAGACAAAATGTACTCTAGTTAACACAAAATATTTATCTTTCTAGATTTCAGAACCTGATAGAGGGTAATGAAAGGTTAAAAGTGAGTTTAATATCATTTTATAATAATTCAATTATACCCTATTTAGTCTTGTCAACCTATGAGAAGAGATATGGAGTGAGTCTCACTCTTCTTCACAGAAAGAGAATTATGTTTGTCTTTCAAGAAACAAACTTTTCGTTTACGGAATTATGTTGCAATAAACACAATTAATTAGAATATAAAAAGTTCAATTTTCGTATTTTGATAAATTATTTCTTAATTGACTTAAATACCCAATTAATTCACTATTTTAGACTAGGAATCTTTGACTCCTACTTGGTAACAGAGTCTGACCAGTGGAGAAAAACAGTAGGGCAAGAGGTAAGCGACGACGTGGTTAATTGCATTTTAATGCAACTCTAGAAGATTATGATGCTTGTAGTTTGGTTGTCAAAACATTAGTCTGATGTATTAATGTTTCTATGAGCATGTTTAGTCATCATCTTACTGCCTGGGTCAGGGTCTGACAAGAGACTCGATTAGTCGACCAGACTGAGAACGTGTTAAAAATCGTTTTTCAAAGGTGTGGACCAGAAGGCGAAATTACCATGGGTTTGGTAGGGGTCAGTGTCTGACAAAGAGACTCAACCAATGCACGTGTTCTACGGTTGGGATGCTAGATTAAAATTTTTTAGGGGTATGCAATACATGTGATAAAAGCGTGTACAAAGAGGCATGTCAAAAAACTTTTGTAGCACTATTTTTAAAAAAAACTTTCAGTTGGACATTGTAGTGTACATTGGTTCAAGGTAACTCAATCAAACGCACCAAAGAAGCGGAGAATTAGGTCAGCGCGACGAAGTTATTTAACAACCTTAATTTCTTTAGGGAAGTACGTAAAATCGGACCCGCTTAACCTTCTCATTATAGTTTGTTCTAGGGTGATGAGCCGTATTCCTAGATCCATAAGTCAGTTTTTAATTATTCTGAAAATCAAGTTTCATAGTTTTGAGTTTAATAATTTCTCAAATTAAATTTTGCACGAACAAATATTAGGTCCAATGACAAGTATCTTAAACGTGTAATTTAATAGACTAGTTTTTAATATCATCCTTACTAAGTTCATTAGCCATATTGCATACAAATTTCGGCATGTTAAACGAGTAAACAAGTGATTATGCATAAGACAAATCATAGATGACATTATATTAACAAGTTAAACATGTTCAAAATCCGAGTTCTTTTGCGAGTCTTCCCCAATTGGAGAACCATAAGACCCTTACTAGGTTTTCATCAATGTACCTAGGTCGCCCCATTCATCACAAAAGTGATTGAGTAGGTCTTATGGCCAGAAAAAGAAATAAAATCAGACTAAATATGTAAAAGATCTAGTTTCAAAAAATAAAAGATTTTAATTATCATACATAAAAATCAAGATCTTTTAGATATATAGTGTGATCTTTATAAAAGGAAACATATATACTAAATTAACAATTTAATTTTATTCCTTTTATGTTAAGCAATCATAAGTTTTCAAGATCTAGATCTACAAATTTTATTTAATTTTTTTTTGCTAAGGTTTTGAATACATATATTTGGGCTTTTTTTTTATATTTGCAAGAAAACATTAGATAAAATATTAAGCGGCAGATTAAGTTATATGAATTAAATCTATGCGTGAACATTCAAGACATAATATAATTCATAAAGTGTAACCCTAATGCTCAAAAGATGTTGATCGTAGTGATGCCTACTGTTGGGATTTTAACAATCTAGCAACCAGTTTAGCTACGAGTACGTCATCGAATGGATCTAGTTAAGGCACTAGAATTAACACTTATAAAGTAAACAAGGTAATTTACTAACCTTTGGTTTAATGATCAAAATCAATAAATTACGCAGGATCTTGAACTTGAACGATGGTGTTTAAATTATCACCTCTACGGTTGCTCTTTGGTAAAAACACGTCGACAATGTACGCAAAATGCTCGTTTTAGTTGTAACTTCAACGAGCTTCAAACACGGGGGGGATTTGGTGTATGCTTTATTTACTAGAACGAAAATCCAAAACAACATGTGTTCTTGATAGAATACTAAGTGGTATTGCGTATCGATTCGTTTTCTATGTTGTTGTTACCAATACGATAAAAGGACCAGCGGGGGTATTTTTTATATTACATTGCGAATATTACAGCATACGTTGTTGAACCAGGAACACATGCATCCATAACCATTATAGATTGCTATGGCATGTTTGTGTGATACTAGAACACATGCATCCATAATTAATGTATTACGAGTATATGTATGCAATCTATAGCTCGTGTGGAATAGTCAAACCAAAAGAATAAAACCTTTTGGATTATACTTTCGTATGTTAAGGAGTGAGAAGGAACCGAACATTAAGATGATTCGGTTAGGGTTGTCTTGTTTTAAATGATTGTTTTTTTTTTTTTTTTACATTAGTGAGATCCATTCTATAATGAGGGAGGAGAGGTTGTTATCTAGACCTTTAACCCTAGTTGTAGATTCTTAGGATACCTATAATTCTTATCACATACATTAATTATACCTTGTCTTTAATATTTATCTCAAAACCCTTCTAGAAGCTATTATGGTTTTCAGGTCAGCAACAAGATGGAAACCACAAGGTTCGGGTTTTGTCATTTAGTCACTTCGGTTCATAATTTAAATAGTTGTTGTGTTAGTTATAAAAATATAACGGTAATTAACGGTCATTTAAAATTATTTAAACGTTTTGTAGCATATTAATTCCTTAATAATAAATAAATATATATTAAGTATTTAATAAACGTACTCTTCGTGTCTTAACGCGTGTGCCCCCAATAGGCTCATATATTCGTAACGTATACGTGTTATCCGACTACCATAATCCAACAATTCACGTATAAAATTAACTAATAATCGCTAACACATACAAAGTTATAAATAGATTTTAACCTAATTAAACACTAATAATCACTAATCAGTGACACACTGTAAAAATAAATTAAAACCTGACTACAAAATTAAACACGGTCCTCCATAGTAAAAATACATTAACCTAATAAATATAGAGTTTTTTACGTATTTAACCCGTTGGGATGCGGGTTGTCCTGCAGTAACCTTGGCATTCTGACATCTCCAAATTAACCCGGTTGATCGCGCAAAATGTGTAGCGATCACTGAGATGAACATGTGTCGAGCCCTTTTGAAAGTGCCTTGTAACTTGCAACTTTCAACAATAGCTCGACACGTGTTCATCTCAATGATCGCTACACATTTTGCGCGATCAACCGGGTTAATTTGGAGATGTCAGAATGTCAGGGTTATTGCAGGACAACACGCATCCCAACGGGTTAAATACGCATAAATATATTCACAATGTAATTAGTCCCTAATTAATACTGTAGTAATAACTAACCTTGAGACTGAGTGCGTTGACTGGTCCAACATGGTCCTTCATAGTTAAACCTGCAGAAAAAGAGAAATTGTTATTAAGAAAATGAAAAAAAAAGTTAGGGTTTGTTATTAAGAAAATGAAAAAAAAGAGAAATTGTTATTAATTAGTCCATAATTAATACTGTAGTAATAACTAACCTCCGGTTGCTACTGGTTGTTGTTTGTTGTTGTTGGTGTTGCTCATTGTGTGTGTGAGAGATGAAGGTTGAGTTCAAGTAAAACTCTCTCTTATAGTACGTTAAAATGATCACGGGACACCCTAAAAGCATATGGCATGTGCCCCACTGTATGTATGATGGTGACATCCAAATTTTCAGGGAAGTTTTCCAAAAGTAGCCGAGTACCGCGTCTAGCGTTGCTGTTTCCAGTTTCGACAACATTTTGACAACGAATATTTTATTAGACTTCATTGTTTGTTTGTGTGACGCTTCAAGCGTTAAAAAAAATATTTACGGATTCAATGTTTTTCAATTAAATATTATACTTTAGGGTTAATACACAAACAAGGTACTAAAGTTTTCAAAAAAGTTGGCCTAAGTAACTAGAGTTTTTTTTGTTCATCTGAATTACCCATGTTCACGGGTTGGTTAACAAGATTACCCAACGTTTATATTGGTTACACTAAAGTTACTAAGAGGAAGGGTGACCGGTTATCAACCTGTATCCCATGCCACATGGGTGTGACCTTATTATCCACCTCACCAAAGTGGTTAACAACCTTGCCTCTGGAGACAGAGGTCAAGGGTTCGATCCTCACTCCTTGCAAGGCCGGAGGTCCTTTCTACATTTAGTAGAACCGGAAGCATCCTTTCTACCTTAGGTAGGGGTATGGGTGTCTACATCTCAACCTCTCTCATACACCGTGAAACGGTATTGGGACCCATAACCCGTGGAAGACGGTATTGGGTGTTACCTTACCTTACCTTACCAAATACCCTCCACGTTGGTTTTCTACTACCCCTATTTTATAAAAAACCCTAATTTTCCACTACCTCTATATTCCTCAAAATTTTAAAGATGCAACCTTATTTCCTTCACATTGTTAGCATACGACACACCTTGAACCTTATTTTCCCCATGTACTGGATTATTTCCTGACTTCACAACTCGATCCTGATTCCCCACCTTTTGACTCCTTTGTGGTTGATCTTTGTTAAACCTAGCTGAAGTTATAAACAAATGATAACAAAATGAATAAACGCAAATCTTTTTCCTTGTTTAGAGACTTTCCTTGCAATATAAACATCCACGACATATCCTTCTAATTCCTTCCACAGTTCTCTTGTCGTCGAATGATTAGGGAAATTGGTAACATAAAATGTTACTGACAATCTATCAACGTCCCATTGATTTACATGTGATTGATTTTTGTTTCCAATCTTCCAGATGCCTTCCATTGTTGTTGTTGTTGCCGTCAGATCCTATGGATTTGGAAAAATCGCCGCACACCCTAAGGGATTTTTGACCTAATTCGCACTTAAAATCAAGCCTAGAGTTCTCATGTCTTCGATTCAATCAAAACTGTTTTAACACAAGCTCAAGAACATCATAAGGATCAAAACCCCTCTCTTAATTCACACTTTCATCCGACTTGGATTCTCTTGAACCCTAATTCGAATTAAGACATTTCGAGTGATCTGGGATGAAGCAAACTAATTCCTTGAACCCCTACAATGTTTAGATGATATTAAACACATTTGAAACTTTACCTTTTGAGAGAAACGAACTCTTGATTTCAAAGAGAGAGAGGCGAGCAGTTCATCTCTAATTTTTTTAGTGTAGTTGTTGAAGATCGGGGGGTATTTAGGTTTGATAAAAAAATAGGTTGAAGTGTTATAATATGAATTGGGATCAACCCACTAAACAAGATATGTGTTGAAGTGTTATAATAAATAAATAAATAATTCGTATTTCCACGTAAGATTCTAACCGGCTATAATAAGTTGTAAAATTTTGAGTAACGTAAACACCGGTCACATAAACATGAGTAACTTGAACGACCAAAATGAAATTCTAGTTACTTAAGCCAATTTTTTTGAAAACTTTAGTACCATGTTTATGTATTAACCATATACTTTACGTAAACAAAGTAATTTCTGAGGACATGTTTTATTTTTTTTATTAAGTCATACATTCTATGGTCCATTCATTTAACATTAGTTTTTTACCCGCGCGGCAAACTATTGTTTTCCGCAAATTTCGGTTGCATCAAAGTATTTTTTATGACAAACCATTACGTCAAGAAAATAGGCAATCATTGTTTTTATGTTTCTTTGGAGTTTTTTAAATGACCATTGTACTTTTAAAACTTAATTAACAAAATGAGTATTTTTCAAAATACTTAATTTATAATATTATTTATATTTTCTTTATGGGTTTTTCTAACATGTGCCTCAGGGGCACATGTTAAGGTGGGGACATCAGGCTGTGTGTTACAGCCTGATTGGCCAGCAATTATTTGTGAGGTCTGATAATGATTAATAACAATAACTGCTGGTCAATCAGGCTGTGACACAAGCCTGTGTCCCCACCTTAACATGTGCCCCTGGGGCACATGTTAGAAAAACCCTTTCTTTATTAATAAAACATAGGAACAAAGAACATGAGCTCTATCAAAACCATACGCAACCCATCATCTTCCTCCTCATGCAAGACAGTCAACTTCTCGTAATTGTTTTTCGATTCTCATCTCTATCAGGTTTGATCACTCTTTACCTTTAAGCCATGTTATTCTCATGTATTGAACTTTACATATTTTGAATTAATGTTAATGGCTCATTAGAATCAAGAGCTCTAATTTGAATTAATGTTTGGTAAAGTATCATTTAATATGCAAATGCCAAAATCCTTCCTGCCACATTTACAAGATAAACACGATGAAAGTAGCTTGGTTGTAATCTTCGCGCAATCTTAAATATATTTTTCCTTGGTGAAAGTAGCTTAATTGTCATCTTCCCTCATACATGTAAGTTAGCTAAGAAAGTATGGGGTAGTATTAGAAAAGTGAGCGCAAGTTTATGGTCTTAAGTGAAAAGACAAAAATGACATGTTTTTTTTTTTAATATTTTGAAAAGTACTCAAGTTGTTATTAAGTTTTAAAAGTACAATGGTCACTTAAAAAACTCGTTTCTTTGTTATTATTTTTCAGTGATCCAAGATATAATAATTGAGTTTTTGCTAACAAGCATCCTATGAGTGTTGTATAAGCTTTATCTAATATTATAAACATTTTCAAATGTGAACTAATTCATTTCTGTAAATACATGATTTTAACATATATAATAAAAGTAAGTGAGTTTTAATAAGGTATATATTAATATTAAGTAAGTTTATACATGGAAATGTTTATAATTACGAAAAATTTATACAACACCCATAGGATGGTTGTTAGCAAAACCCATAATAATTTAAGTCACTTGAAATTTCTTAGCGGAAATTTGTGTCCCTGTTCACTTGCATTATGAATGAACAATCTCGTTGTTTTCTACCGTTCAAATGTAACCAATCTGAATAAAATGATGGTTTACCCATCTATTCCACCATTTTTTTGTGTATAAAAAACTCAGCTTTACTTTACACCAACAATACTAAATTCTTTTCACTTGCTAAAATTCCATGATCATACTTTAATTAGAATTTTATTTTTTTGAGAGACGGAAATAGATTGAAACCAACTTTGATAACACAATAATTTAGCAAAATATACCAATCTCTATTAGGGTGAGCAGAAATCGCACCGCAAAAACAACAAAAAAGACCGCACTACAAAAACCGCACCACGGCAAACACCGATGGATCAGTTTTAAGAAAAAAGAAAAACCGCAAATGCGATGCGGTTGCGGTTTTACCCGTAAAACCGTACCACAAAAACCGCACCGCACCTTGATTATTTAAAATCGAAAACCGACATATTGATTATTTTATGTGTGTTATAAGGCTTGTACTTCATATTATAATTAATATTCTTATAAGGTATAAGTGATGTGTGTGTTTACATTAAATATATCCGTTGTTATAACCGAAAAAATCAACATTGTAAACTAAAAATCGCAAAAACCCACATAAATTATATAAGTCATAAGTGATGGTGCGGTGCGGTAAAAACCCGCAAAAACCTCAAATAACCCGCAAAACCGAAACCGCAAAATGTGGTGCAGTGCAGTTTTTATTTTTATAGAAACCGCAAATGCGATTGCGGTTCGATTTTAGTCAAAAACCGCACCAACCCGCACCATGCTCACCCCTAATATCCATTAGTCAAAGACATATCTCATTGTATTTTTAAATGCCACTATTTGTTTTATGAATCTTAAAAGACGAAACAATTCTGATGTGTAAAATAGTAAAGGACAATTCAATATTTAAAAATTTTCACACCGACCTATTGGGTAACGTGTAATCCCAAAATAATCCTGACATTATTTTTTTTCTATATGACCTTGTAGATCGCGCATGGTGGGGCGCTATCTACAATTGGACACTTGTCGAGTTTTTGTTGGTTCGCGAGAAAATTTAAAAAAAAATGTTTTTTAACGACTACCGTTAACTTTTATGCTTTCAATTCCAACTTTTATAATTGCAAAAATTATAAAAATACAATTTTTCTAATTTTTTTTTAAGAAAATGACCAACTGACACACTTTGCAGCATCATATCTTATGCATATTAAAACTAATTTTAAAAAATTTTAATTCACTAAGTAGAGCTCATCAAAGACTACACAAATTAACAAATAAACAATTTTAAATAAAACATATGAGTAACCAAATACGTATGCAAAAATGTCCAGGATCAAAATTTTCAATAAACACAACATTATATACCATAAACCCTTAAACAATACCTAAATCTATATACAAAATTTTTTCAACAGAATTGCAAAAAAAAAATATAATTGTGAATCGCCATGATGTTTGCGCGATCTACAAAAAAATATAATTAGGGCTTGTTTTTTTAATTTACAAAATTTTTTTAAAAAAAATTCAAAAATTGTGGATCGCTTGCCCCCAAGCGCGATCTACTTTTTTTTTAATTTTCTCGCGATCCAACAAAAAATCGACAAGTGTCCAATTGTAGATCGCGCCCCACCATGCGCGATCTACAAGGTCATATAGAAAAAAAAATGTGAGGGTTATTTTGGGATTACACGTTACCCAATAGGTCACTGCGAAAATTTTCGCTTAGTCAAATCCATTTTTACTTTTAGTCTTTTTGATAAAGACATACTATATCTGGATTCTTTATATTTTTGATTTTCTATCAGAGAGAATTTGAGAGATTAGAAATAAAGTAGAAAATAAAATTCAGAAAAATAGAATTGAATGAGATATGTATTGAATTCCACTGTTTGATAACGCAAGAGAATTAAAATAAAAAATAATCACGAAATATTTTTCTTCTTTTGAAAAATTATAAATAAAGAGCGATTATACTACGATATTTTCACCATTATTTTTTTCGAATCAAGTTACTCGGGTCGGGTTAAGCGTATTTGGACCCGACCCCGATTAAGCCTATTCGGGTCGAGTTACTCGGATCAAAAATTTTATTCAGGTGAATAAAGTAACCCGAATGCTAGATAGGGTCGGGTATCGGGTTAAAAATGTTTAGCTAACTCGGGTTCGAGTCGACCCGATTGACCCGAATAAAGGTTTTTTTTTATTTTTTTAATACAAATTTTCTATTTAAAAGAGTAAAAAATGACATTTTTAATACATTTTACTCATATTCGGGTTCCGAATGGACCCGACCCGAGTTGAACCGACTCGAGTTGACCCAACCCGAGTTGAATCAACCCGAAATGACCCTACCAACCGGACCCGACTAACACCCCTACTTGAGACTAATACCACTAAAATTTGTGCGGCGGTGGTTCAAATCTCGTGAATTTGTCGGGGAAAAAAAATCGACAACCATGATAAAAAAATAGAAAAATAAATGCAAAAAATAGAAATAAAAACTCATTTCTTCAAATTTTCTAAAAAAATAATGGAAATGTGGGCGATCAAAAATACACTACCATTTCTTTACAATTCTCAACCAAATTCTCTTGAATTCTCCACTTTTTTATATCTCTACCAAATAAGAAAATTATATCAAATTCCATCTCTCTGGTTTATTTTCTCTCTACCTAACACACCTTACGGTTTATAACTTGAGAGAAAGAGAGCTTTTTGTATGTGAGAGAGAATGAGAGATTGAATAACGAGCAGATCCACAATATATTGATGCATACTAGCCGGGTACCTGCGCAATGCGGCGGCGGGTACCCGTGTGATAATATTTTTCGGCAATAGCAGTGTCTTTTTGATGAATTGCATTTATAGAAGGGAAAAAAAATGTTTAGCAAAGGTTATTATTGGAAATTAGCTTGTTTTTTCTTATGAATTTAGTAACATTATAAAAAGCTTTTATAGCAGGGTACTTGCGCATTATGGCGGCGGGCACCTTATAATCAAAATTTTTGTTAAGCGATTATATGTTTCTCACGATGCTAACTTTACGCATATAGATAGCTTTAGGAAACAACTTTACAGCATAATATTTCATAAAAAATGGCAGACAATCCGTGCATCACGGAGCAACGATGATACGAAAACGGTGGTCACAACTATTGCTAGTTGTTTTGGACGTGTAATATTATATACAGTAACATTTAAACATAGAGAGTAGCTCTTTTAGCGTCATCTGATGGTGTCTATATTGCTAAGTTGTGGTCGTAAATAGTGGTCGATTGCATGGTCGAAAAATGCGGTGTCAGAAAGTCTAACTACATAAAAGATTGATTTCTATGACCCGCTTAATGTCATGTAAATTTTATTTAGTGGTGTTTTAAAGAAGAAAAAAAAGATAAGATGATCTATGCATTATCATTTTGTATCATGTGCTATATTAATTGTACTTTTTTAGTAAGAATGTTGATGATCAACTTTTTATTATCTACGTTGTTGATATGATATGTTTGCGTACTTAAAGATTTGGTTGTGTATTGATTTTATATAGTGGCTAGGTTGATGAGGGGTTGAATATATATTTATTACTAATTACTAATAAGCATTGTGTGAGAAAATTTTTTAGGTCATAAAGAGGTTAATGAGAAACGTATGGTCTTTTGTTTAAGTGATGGTTATATAAAAATTTATATTTTTTGTGAGGCCCAAATGTTTTTATTGAGCCTTTATTAAAGCATTGAATTTCAGACGTTTTTTGTTGCTAGTTTTTGAAAGAGAGTCGTGGTGTGTTTTTTAGGTTGTAGAAAGGAAAGAGAACCTGTTTTTTATTTTGAGTTTTGCGTTGGATTTGTATTAATAATATACAACGGTTACTAATGTTTAAATGGGCTTTTTATTAAATAAAAATTCGTTTTGTTTGAAGGAGCTATACAAATAGAACGAGAGAGATAATTCTTTGTGTTTTTTTAAAGAGAATGGATTGTTACAAACTTACAACTTTATTTCTAATGGACCGTTACAATTTTAGATTTAATTTTCAGAATAGAATGGACTGCTAATGTTAATATGACCATGCGTTATATTCATATATTTTTTAAACTTTCTTTAATAAACAGGTTAAAATGTCTTAATTTTAAATCTTACCATTTAGCTTAATGTTCTAAATACATTATAATATAGTTTAGAAGTATTACTTATCGACACTTAAATGATGTTTAATTAACCGTTACAAATAGATCACATGAATGCACTTGAAGGGACAGTTACAAAATAAATCTGTTACGAAATGAGGTGCATAAAGACACTTTAATTTTCAGTTGGGATGAACAATAATACAATATTGACTAATAGTTTGTTAATTTCTTTTTAAAGAAATATTTTTTGTTCTTAATTTTTTTAAGACTTTCATTTCATGAATGTCTTAAATCCTTTATAAGATAGTAGAGAAGTAGAGATAACCCATCAACTAACAAAAGTTTAAAACAATACAAAAAGCATACAAATACAAAAACTAATAAAAATATAAAAAGCAAGTTTACAAACCTTGAAAACTCATTTTACACGTCGTAATTATATATACTTTCATCTCCCATCATAACATATGATTTTTATTACGACATGAAACAATCTTTAAGTCCAAAGTTTTACAAGGAATTAGATATAACACAAAACAAAGAAAGCCTTTCGCCACAACATTTTCACAACAACAGTTTAAAGCTAAAACTACATACCAAGATCCGGCTAAGACGTGAAAATGAAACCACGAAACCACCATGACATAAACCAAAAATCAGTTCCTATTTGATCTCAATCACTAACCACCACAATCAAAACCACAAATACAAAAAGAACCGGCCAAACCACCTACTTCAAAATAACCAGCCAAACCCACCTAAATAATGAAAACTGGTCGTTGTGACGGCACATGATGTTGTCAAAGGTGGCGGTAGAACTAATGGTGGTGGCGGCAAAATTTCATATCTTTGGCAGTGGGATTTGGTGGTTTTAAAAGAGTGAATGAGAGGTGTTTGTGCTTTTTAGAGAGAGAAAACATAGATAGATGAAAAATAATGATATATTCAGTGTGTTAGGTTTTTATACTCCTTAGGTTTATGATTTACACTTAATACACTTAAA
Source organism: Tanacetum coccineum (assembly GCA_026074375.1). NCBI lineage: Eukaryota > Viridiplantae > Streptophyta > Magnoliopsida > Asterales > Asteraceae > Tanacetum > Tanacetum coccineum. The sequence continues at coordinate 7,491 of BQNB010001431.1, read as the reverse complement.
TAGTGCTTCATAGTGGGTTGAAATGGATGGACTGTTACAAATGGACTACATTAATATACTTAAATGGATTGTTACAAATAAACTACATTAATACACTTAAATGGACTGTTACAAAATAGACACTTAATTTTCAGTTACATTGACCTCAATATTGATAAAACATATACATTATAAACTTTCCCAAAAAAGAAATGTTTTTTACTTAATTCTATTTTTAGAAATTGGCTAAATGCTTTATAAAGTAGTAGAGATATAGCACCGAAGTTTCATCATAACCCTACACAAACAATATTAACAAAACAAGTCCCTCGCAAGGGGGTTAGTTATAATAAGTTTTATTTTGTCACGAAAAGGTCCCTGAACTTAATCCAGTTATGTTTGAACATATATTTCAACACCCACCTTCAAACTTAAGCCTTGGACATATGTTTAAGATTCTGCTTATTTCATAATAAGCTATGTTGCTTAATATCCAATCCTTTTGTAAATATATTAGCAATCTACTAAGACGTATGAACTTTTATAGTTTTAATAACACCAACAACCACCTTTTCCCTTATAAGATGAATATCTATTTCAAAATGCTTGGATTTTTCATAAAGCAAAGCTGAAATATTGTCACAAAACATGTCAACTGGTAAAACATCAGTAAGACCAAACTCACTAAGAATGTCACAGATCCAAATAATCTCACAAGTAGCTAAAGCCATGCACCTATATTCAACTTCAGTAGATGACCTGAATAAGGTAGCTTGCTTCTTGCTTTTCCAAGAGATTGATGAGATCTCCTAGAAAAACACAAAAACTAGATACAAATTTTCTAGTAGCTAGGCATTTAACCCAACTTGAATCTGTATAAACTTTAAGATTAAAATCCTTAGTTTTATCAATCTTTCATGGTCTTTTTAACATGACTATCTATTTCTGAATTTTTCTGCAACATACTTAACATCAAAAAACACATGTTCTACCATCAAGGGATGTTTGGTTAACTTATAAATCATCACAAATACCTCTTAATCTGGTCCTAACATAATCTCATCATAACCCTATACCATCATACAAATACTCCTTGAATCATAAGCATAAATTCATCAAATATATCACGTAAGACACTAATTAAACATAACCTCGTGTCATCCATAACAAACATCCATGCTTAAACATATAATCAATACTTACTTAAAATTAAGAGAAGAACATATTGACTACTTGAACACTTCCTTGATTACTCCAAAGCACTCATAACACTTTAATTAGTCTTGAAGGAACTCTAAATGACAAGTATTGCAAAAATGAGGATAATAACTCTTTATCCTCCTAAAAACCTTGCAAAGCCACGTTTCAACACAAACACCCATACACGTGTGTTTCTGAGATGGCACCTGGACTTTTAAGATGATAACTACTAAAGGGCAATTTGTAATTTTACACTTCCCGTCCTAAAATAGTCATGTCCGACTTATGTGACATTTTCTTAATGACCTACAAATTCTTACACGGCTTCCTCTTTTCTTACCGAACATCTATTCTAAAAGCAATATAATATCTTTCTAGATAAAACCATAAAAATTGGGGTGTTACAGTCTAATATTATCTGAGATGAATATTAGAGTGCAATTAATGACAAAAGATATCCAGAACTAGGAGTCCTACTTGTTCGTCCCCCTAAGGGAAGAATAGTTTGACTATAAGTCAACTAGTAAACTTGTTTAACAAGTTTAAGGATTATAGAATTATCCCCTAAAGCCTGTTTATGCAAGGTTATATCTCTGATTAGGATATCTGGACATAAGGTTTGGTCTGCATAGGGTTTGTGTGTTTATTTTTCTGTTGTGCATGTTTATCGGGACAACTTACATTCTGTTAAAACCCTAGTCGATCCAAACAGCTTCTAGTCATTTACCCGGGTTTCGTGCTCGCCTAACTTGCATAGGTTCATAGCTCTAGTTCTACATGTGTAGTACCTGTGGATAGATGATGCCACCTAAGGGGCGATCGACCCTAATAACCCTTTGGGTCGATCGATCAAACATAAAAAACAAAGAAAGAGGCTATTACGTGCGCGCAACTGACTACAACTTTGGATAAAAGATTATTGCATAAAAGATTTAAGGTAAGTCTTCTATAAACATCCTTAATACGTGTTTATGTTAGGTTATATCTCTGATTAGGATATCTAGCATAGGGTTTGGTCTTGCATAGGTTTTGTGTTTATTTTTCTGTTGTGATTGTTTTATCACGTCATGCGTTCCCACAAATGTGTGGCCACCAAATCTTATACCGATTGGGAATAAAATGATCAGTTAATACATAAGTATCAAAATGGTCCGCACGAAAGGAGTATTAGGCCCACTAGGAGATTATTTTGCCCACAAATGTTCTCCTTAGATTCTTTCTAAAACAAAGGATAGTCATTTCAAGTTTATTATTGAGAGACTAGTATCATTTTTTCAATGAGAGCTGCTCCTACAGATAAATCTTTTGTTAATAGGGTTTCAGGTCCTTTAGTGGTTGCCCATTTGAGCCTCTCAAGTTTTCTCCGCTAATTATATCATCGGATGGGGCCCAATTGATCATGCAAAGGGTAAATTATTTTGGGATCTACGTTTTTCAGGTAGAAAAGCTTATTTATTTTATTTGTCTTTATGTATGCAAAATATAATTCAGACGACAAACCTTTCATCATTTCCATTATGGAGTTTTTCCTATTTTTAATGGATGAAATTTGGAGATACTTAATATTATTTTCAGACATGGTTTCAAGATGATAACCATTGCGTCTTATATCTTTAAATCTTAGTAGATTTCTCCTGGATGTACTAGAATATAATGCGTCATTTATTATTAACTTTGTACCTTTAGGTAACACAATGCAGGCTTTGCCAGAGCCTTCAATCAAGAACAACTTCTAGTCAGTTACCCTCGTTTCGTGCTCGCCTAACTTGCGTAGGTTCATAGATCTAGTTCTACATGTGTAGTACCTGTGGATAGCTGATGCCACCTAAGGGGAGATCGACCCTAATAACCCTTTGGGTCAATCAATCAAACATAAAAAACAAAGAAAGAGGCTATTACGTGCGCGCAACTGACTACAACTTTGGATATAAGATTACTGCATGTAGGATTTAAGGTAAGTCTTCTATAAATACCATTAATACATTTTAGGTTAGGTTATATCTCTGATTAGGAGATCTGGACTTAGGGTTTAGTCTGCATGGCGTTTGTGTGTTTATTTTTCTGTTGTGCATGTTTTATACGTCATGCGTGTGGCCACCAAATCCCTATAACGATTGGGATAATGCATCAGTTAATACCATAAAGTATCAAAATGGTCCGCACGAAGGAGTATTAGGCCCACACGGAGGAGTATTATGCCCACAAATGTCTCCTTGAATTCTTTCTAAAAACAAAGGATATTCATTTTCAAGTTTATTAATTGAGAGCCTAGTTATCATTTTTTCAAGAGAGCATGCTCCACAAGATAAATCTTTTGATAATAGGATCTTAAGGTCCTTTAGTGGATGCCCATTTGAGCTCTCAGTTTTTCTCCGCATAATTATATCATCCGGATGACCCAATTGATCATGCCAAAGGGTAAATATTTTGGGATCTACGTCTTTTCAGGTAGAAACCATATTTATTTCTATCTGATTTATGTATGCAAAATATAATTCGGACGACAAACCCTTCATCATTTCCATTATGGAGTTTTTCCTATTTTTAATGGATGGAATTTGGAGATACTTAATATTATTTTCAGACATGGTTTCAAGATGATAACCATTGCGTCTTATATCTTTAAATCTTAGTAGATTTCTCCTGGATGTACTAGAATATAATACGTCATTTATTATTAACTTTGTACCTTTAGGTAACACAATGCAGGCTTTGCCAGAGCCTTCAATCAAGTTGATAGTACCACGAATTGTCTTAACATTTGCATTTGCTATATGAAACTCATAACAATATTTTTGTATTATAAAATGGTATTTGTTGCTCCACTATCAACTAGATACTCGTCTTCACCATTTTCCATATCGTGTTTCATATCCTAGTTTAGTTTAGAGCAAAAAGTCATGTTGATAACGTGTTGTAAAAGTGATGAACAAGAGTAAAAGATGTAGAAGAAGAGATTAATTGTTATTGATTAATAAATACCAAGAGGTTGCTATAAGGATGTATTTAAAAGGCAAAAACTCTAGTAAGTTAATAAAGAAGAATCGACAAAGCCCATTAACTTTATTTACAATAACTTTTATATTTAAGCGACAAATGTCAATGAGATTTGTAACTAGCAAGAACACGAGGTGTAGTGACGCCACTCCTATGCAAACCTATGTGTCACCCTTTTTGGCTTGAGCCAAAGCCAATCCACTATACCCCTCCCCTTGCGCCATTGATAAAGTGACTGAATTGGCTTGTGCCAAATGAAAAGTTTATGTTTTTTAATTGATTTTTGTGTTGAGTTGTGTTTTAATTAGGTATGATGGGTCATAAAAGTAGGTTATGACTTAGTGACTAGAGAGAGTTTTGAACATGGTTCTAAAAGGCGCGCTATAGCGCGAGACATGGCATCCACGTTACGAAACAGGCCGATGTGCCGTCTCTAGGCGTAACGTGCAATAAAACGCAATAAAGCGTGATAAAGCACATTATAACGCACCTTTTTTTGAAGCTTTTAAAAGATTTCATGAATTTGAGCTTATTTACTAGTATTTATAATTTGGGTTGTATGAGATTCGGGCTTAGTAACTTCATAACTCAATTTTAAGCCTAGTAGCTAACTAATATTGACAACTCTATAAATATTTTTTGCCGCCTTGAGTCACGCCTTAAAAACGCTATGACGCAACGCCTCACGCTAAAGTTTGAGGCTTGACTATGTCGTCACGCCACGCTTCACGCTATTTATAACCATGATTTTAAATGTGTGAATGATAAGAAAGTGAAAAGAGAAAATAGTGAAATAGCATGACGTGAGGTTCTTTTTTAGTTTTGGACTTTGGCGACTTGACTACACCCCTTCGCTCTAATATTTAAAAGATCAAACTTATAATAAAATTTTTGTACTGAATTAAAACGTTTATACGCGAAAGTTGCAAAATGAGTATGAATAAATACTTATATTATATTGAAAGTGAAAATGGTGAAAAACTTTATATTGAAAGTGAAAATGGTGAAAAACTTTATAGGGACATGTGACCATTAATCACATCAACAATCACGCGTGCAGAATGAAAACGTCTAGAGTGTGTTTAGGGGTCCTCCTTTCACATGTATGTGTACTGTACATGGTCCCCTCTTGAGACCTCCTTGTCGTCTCGTACATATAGACATATATGATCTGATCCAAAATAGTCACGAGTCAATTCCTATTTTGCATTAAATACTGATTTTTAATTCACTTGTTAGCGCTAAACATTTAGTAGTGTTCACACACTTAATTAGCTTCAGACAGTTGTGCATAATCCAGATTACTTCTACAGGTTGAATTTCTTGGTTAAAGAAAAAACCTTTTTCCGTGTCAATGTGAGAACAAGTGAAGGTTAAGTTATATTCTGTGTTCACACACCGAGTTTCACACAGTTGTACATAATCCAAATAAGCGTTCTTCCAATCTCATGGTCATTTAAAGTGTATTGATATGGTTGAGCATAAAAACATAACTGCTGTTTTTTGCGTATTTTATAAGCTCGGTAGAATAAGCAATAACATATGTAATCGTTGCCAACACACTTTTATTTGTAATTTTATGTAGGTTTCTTTTGGCTTGTTTAAGTGTATATTGTTTTATTGATGTAGTTGATTTCTTCGGAGGGGAAAAGGTATAAAATTAATAATTGGTGTTTAGATGGGTTTTATGGGCATTTAATATGAATTTGAAGAGTATGTATTTGTTGAAAATTATGTTTTAGGTGCTTGTACAACTTGCTTTAGAATATACATGCATCATTTCAAATTCGAGTTTGTGAAATTTTATAAAAATTGTTAAAAGGGAGACAAATCTACTATGTAAAAAACACCACCAAGGATAAAAGGTCTGTGATTTGTCGTACACTTCACCTTCACCTCCCAATCAATGTTATAAATAGCGTGAGGCGTGGCGTGGCGGCATGGCCACGCCTCAAACCTTAAGAGTCTTTGCGAAGCCATGCCGTATTTATAAATTTATATAATAATATCATATTTCATACAGATATCGAGTTTACAAAAGGTGCTATGCATAAAAGCAATATGAACTTGTAGTCTTCGTGGTCATATACTCAATACTACTTAAAATTGAGTTAAAAATTACTAAGCCCAAAAAGAAATAGCCCAAATACAAAATAGCCCAATTTTTTCTAAAAGCTTCTAAAAATGGCGCTACGCCTTGCAATTTAGCGTGCCTTTGCGCGCCTTTTGACGCCTTGAATCACGTTACGCCTAACGCCAACGCCAAGGTCCATATCGTAACGGCGAGGCTACGCCTCACGCCTTGGCGACGCCTTTGCGGCGCCAAGGCGAGCCTTTTAGAACACTGCTTCTAACTATCCGGACCATACGTCAACTGCACGTAATAACATTAAGCTTGCAATTCGAAATGAAAAATCTGAGGTTATTTGTGCTACATTTAAGCAATGTCTAATTACCGCTAATCATGATGAATGTGTGCTTTAGTATGTGAATGGCATGAAATCTAGAAAGAAAAACCAAAGTGCTAATGTTTCAAAAAGTGCAAATCAAAAGAAACACAAGGCAAATGTCAAGAAATCAAAGAAGTTAGGTTCAAAAGAAAGACTTGCTTCACCTAGGCCTAGCAAACCTAGAACTTGCCTTAAGTGGTTACCAACTAGAAGAATTTTTGACCTAAGTGGAACAATAACTGAATCCAGTAACACCGAAAGTGAGTTTGGCACATTTTTATTTGATACTGCGAGTCCTTCTAACCCTCTCGAACCTACAAACAAAGGGTTTCCTAGTTCTACTTCTTTTCTTGGCAGGTTTTCAAAACTTCGGAGGCAGAATTCATGTATCTATCCGCTCTCTGTCCTCTGAGTTCGTCTAGGAATGGTTTATGTACACTTCAGTGCATAACCCGAGCTTCAAATAAAAGGGGAGTGTACGCTTCAGTGTGCTTTACCTTCAAAAGAAGCAAAATCTTCTTGCTTTCAAAACAGTTAAACATAATTTTTCAAGAATTTTTCAAAAGGATTTTCAAAATCTTTCAAAATTCTATGTTCGACACTCCCTCCTCATGTCACTTTCAAAATTTGAATCATTCTTTATAAGTGGATCAATTTTTGAGAAGGAACATTTTTGAAAACCAAGTTTTAATGCTTTTAGGCACATCATCTCATATCTTCTTTTGTGTGTCTAAAACATTTCACAATTGTATATAGTTATCAGAAAAGAAAAATATAAAAATATAAAACCTATAAAAGCAAAATACAAAATCCAAAAATTTCAAAAATACCAAAAATAATCTTCTCTGACATGTCTCTCGACAAT
>BQNB010001430.1:106360-140017 GCA_026074375.1 Tanacetum coccineum | reverse complement strand
AGTCAACCCCACAAAAAGTCAAAGTCAAAGTCAAAGCCGAAAATGAAGAAATGTTAAATGGGCCTACCCGTACCCATCTAATGGGCCGGGTCAGCCCATTAAGGTATATTATGAAGACCTTAAAGCCCAAAATCCTTAAATAGGCCTATATCCCTTATTAAACCCTACGGCCTAAAACCTATTATATAAGCCCAATTGCACTTAACTTTGTTAACCCATTAACCCAACGGCTGTTTACATCACAAGGACCATGCATGTAATAACTCTTATAACTATCAGGGACTGAGTTTGCCAACTGCCCAAAACTTTCAACACCACAAGGACTTCACATGTAATAAAACGATACAAACTCAAGGGCTTTATTTGCCAAACCCCAAAACTCATACCCTGCACCTTCAAACAAAAACAGGGTATAACCCTTTTTCCCGCCAAAGACAAAAGGGTACTATTCCCTTGTCTTCTACCCCTCAAACCTACAACAAACTGCCAAAACCCATTAATCCCACTTCACCCCACCTCATATGCATCCAAGTGACATGTTGGCAATCTCAAACCACCTCATTGGACAAATTGATCAACGGCTATGATTTGAGACCTTGGAGGACACACAAAATGAATGGATATGATGAAGCTTGGGATCTCCCCCACAGAGAAAACACACACAAGAAGACTCAAGACATTAGGGTTTTAGTATAAATATAACCTTATGTAATAGATATAGGTGTCGAATTTTTAGTGTTTTCAAGGCAAAAGCTTGTAACCTTAATTTGTACCAACTTTATTTACTGCATTTTTAATACAAGTGTCATTCATTTCCTGTCATTTACATATCTGTCTTTTAATTCTTGCATTTTACTTAATGAAATTTACAGTTTTATTCTAAATCTTTGTCATTTACATTACTTGTTCTTTAATACTGTTTTATAAGCTCTTTCATAGGTTTTTAAGACATTAAAAACTATTTGAAAAGTTCTTTTCATTTTCGGTCAAAAAAGTTAAAAATCCAAAAAAATCATAAAAAATTTCCAAAAAAGAAGCTGTTAAATCCATTGGAGCAAGGTTTATTAAGGATGGCCTTGGGTTTAGTGCCTCATGGGAGGCTATAGGGTTTGTTAATAAGCTGTTGAAAGCTTAATATCATTGCCAAAAAGCAAGGACCTCTTGTGAGTTCCCTTTTCTATTTTTGCTTATTTTCACTGTTCATTGGCTTATTTTCTGCTTATTGCTTGCTTTTCTTGCTTATTCTTATTATTTTATGCTTACTTGTTTTTCTTGGTTGCTTATTTGCCATTTATTTGTGTTTTCTCTTGAAACTGCCCTTATTACCTTGTAATCTGCTTATTTTCTTACTTGCTTATTTTTCTGCTTATTTGTTGTTTCTTTTGCTTACTTGTGCTCTATATTGAATGCTTAATATCTGTTTTCCATAATCCTTGCTTAAATTTTTGTTATTCAGCCTTTAAATTTGATTTTTACCACTTAAGGGGGTGTTTGGCATAGTAGGTTAAACGGGTCATATGGGTTCAAAAACCTTTGGGTCACTTTGATAACTTTTATAAACTCTTTTTAAGCTGTGGTGAATCTGTTTGCAAAAGTTTTAAGCCTTAAAAACTTTTTTCTAAGGTTTTTCAATTAGGTGCTTTAAACTGTGGTTCAAAACTGTGGATGCATAGCTTATTTGACTAAGATGTTTAAACTAGCTTTTGAGTCCAGTTTTTGAGTCCTTTTCAGTGTTGAAATACAGTGGTAAAAAGTCCCTTTGGTTTTCTTTTGTCTTTGTTAAATTCTGTCAAAAGGGTCAAGTCATTTTTTTAGTGTAAGAGGTCATTTTTCAACTTAATTTATCAGATGGTAAAATTAGTTTTTAGAGCTTAGAAATTTGAGCATAAGCTCTTTTCTTGTTAGTCTAAATCTGTTTCAACTTTGTTTCTAATTTGAAGCTTATTTTCCTGCTTATTTTGAAGCCTGCTTATTGCACTTTGTCATTTTAAGAAAATCCAAAAACTGCATACCCTGTACAAACAGCCTTTTCTTAAGCCCTTTTTCATAGCTTATCTTTGTTTCAAACTTTATTTTCTTTGCTATTTTAGAAAGTCCTCAAGCTGTTCTTTAAGCTAGTACAAGTGGCTTGTCCATAAGGTTCCATCTAGTGCTTAAAAATTAAGCCCAAAGAGTCCCCTTGAGGCTGTTTGAATGCAGTTTTGTGCAATTTGCTTATTTGCTTATTCTGGCTTTTCTGCTTATTTGTCCTGGTTTATTTTCCTTCATTTTGCTTATTTAGGTAGCATAGCTTATCTGTGTTAGCTTAGTTTTCATTTACCTTAGCTTATTTTGCCTCTAAGTGCTTAACAGTTAGATTTTTATAACCTTAGTGTAAAAAAATGAAACTGCGAATTTCTTTTGCTTATTTTAGCTTATTTTCTAGTTTTCTTAAAAAGTCCATTTTTAAAGTTTCTTATTTTTGCATTTTTTATAAGTTTTAAAAGAAAGAAGAAAAAAATATTTTTACTAAAAAGAAGAGGCCCAGGCTCGAACCCCAGACCTCTCCTTTAACACACATAACACACCTCAAACACACACTCACCAACGTGCCCTGGGGTCTTTTTCAGTTTAAGTATACATAATTTATTCTTTATCCTTGTTTTACCAATTTGCACTATAAGCTCTTTAACTGCTTATTTTAGCTTATTTAATAAGCCATTTTCAAATTTCTTATTTTTCTTTAGTCCTTCACACTTCAAGCTACGTTTCTGCATTTTTTGAGATTTTTCTAAAATTGTTTACTATTTTTAATCATTTAATTTCTTTAAAACAGTTTTTAATTCATATTAAATTATAAAAAAGTCAAAAAAAATAAAAAAAAATTCAAAATTTTCTTTTATCTAATAGGACCTAGGGAAATGAAATTTGCTTTCGTAGGGTTATTTTTGCAAAATTTGAGTTTTTAAAGAACGGGTTTCGAACTCCGTTCTCGTTTTCTTCGTTTTTTCACTTTAAAAGTTTTCGTTTTAAGATTTTCTTAAATTTTCTTTTTAGTTTAGTCATTTAGGATTAGAAAAGCTTAACAAATCATTTTAGGGTTTTAATTTTGATAATTTAGTTTTTTTTAAGTCGCGTTTTTACGTTTCCGTCCCCATTTTTAAGTTTAATCCCTTTCTAGCTTTCGTTTTTATGTTTACTTTATTCGTTTTTGTATTTTAATTGTAGAATTAGTTTCCAAAACCAAAAATCTTCTTAATCCCATTCAAACGCGCGATCACAAACGTCTTCGATTTTCAATTTGCACCTCATTAGGAAGAACGACCTGGGGGATTTGTGATCTTACTTTGGATAAAAGTAATCGATTTGAATCTCTCGGAATACTTATCGTACTATAATTGAATTATAATCTTGAAATTATCCTTATATATTTATTATAATTTATATATTCAAAAAGGCTTAGTTTTTAAGGTTATCAGGTTCCAAAATTGGCCATTCTAAGAAAAGAAAAGAGTCTAGCTCGGCCATGGACTCAAACCCAAGATAGCCTCCAGTTTCTACACCTATGGATACTGGAATGCATAAAGAGGACCAACAAGCAACTGGCGGTCCAACCTCTTTAGGGGTCACCAGTGAAGCAAGAGCCAACCCTCAGCTCAATAGTGGTATGTCAGCATTTAATTTAAATGAGCCTATTTATTCAGCATCTTTCATTATTCACTCTGAGTCTGCATCAGGAAATGATGCTTCAGCAGCTTCTACAGCTGAAGCTGATCCTGGAAATTATGCTCCTAGTGATTTTTTACCTCAATAACAGGGTATGAATGAAGGAACCAAAAACACATCATATGATCACTTATTTACAGGTACTGACCCACATGTTCTTGTAGACCAAACCAAATCTGTCAGTAAAGGGTTGGAAACTGTCCTAACTCAACCTATAACAGGAAAAGGGCCAGCTCGGTTGCTAGACAAATTAAGGAAGAAACCTCTAACACAATCAAGTTGGAAGATCTTCCAAAGTTGGTGTCACATGTGCAACCTAGCTTCAAAGAACTGGACTCACCTGAAGATGATCCTGTCATTGTTGTGGATGATAGTGATGAAGATGAGGATGATGAAATTCATGCTACTAAAAATGTTGAAATTAAAGATACTTCAGTTCCTAAATCCTCATCTCCCAAATCTTCTCAAATTCAAGAGCTTACCAACCAAGTCCTCATTCTTCAGTCTCAAAAGTACAAACGGGAACTTGAGAAGAACAAAGCTAAAGCTGAAGCTGCTCTCCTTAAAGCTCAACCCTCCTTTCCCAATATGGAACAACTCAAAGAACTGCTGGTAAAGTACTTCAAAACTGAATTCTCAAATATTATATATGCTTATGACTTTAGCAGCTCAATACCAACTAAGCTGAAGGACCTTCCCTCCAAGCTTAATGAACTAACTGGAGAAGTAAAAGAGTTAAAGAAACAAGTTCATGAATTGAAGATTGAGCTACCAGGAGATTTGAAAGAAATTCCCACCAAGTTAGATGACTTTTCAAAAAATGTCACCAGTCTTACGTCTCAAGTCGCTGAACTGAAGACTCTTCAGTGGGAACTTCCAGCATAATTTCTTTCACTACCAGCACAGGTTGCATCAGTTCAAGCTAAAGCTAAAAACCTTGGATGCTCTTCCAAGCCTCTTGCTAAATGTCACACAAGCTTTGAACAAGTTTTCTTAGGTTTTAAATTCTGCCTCATCAAAAGCTAGAGATCAAAATGTTCCTTCCGCTGGCCAAGCTAACACTATGCCTGCTAAGGGGGAGAAGAACACAAACCAAGCAAGCATCTCCCACCTTTTTTAAAGAAGAGCTGAAAAGAATGCTGAAAAAGAAAACCTGAACAACCAACAACCAAAACCAACAACACCACCTGCTACAACCATCATTCCTCCAGTCATTACAACCACAACAACGTAAATGCAATCTCCTCCTCAACATTCACAAAAAGGCTCATCTCAACCTGAGAGGGAGTATATCAAGAAAGACAAGGGCAAAAAGGCCATGTCCTCAAAGGATGCTGAAGAAGTGAGTACAAAAAGTGAGTCTGCTGATGAAACAACACATAGGTATGGTTCTATGGTTGAATCCTCTAAGAAAAAAGAATTGAAATAGTTTGACTTTGTTACTGAAAGTGGAGAACATGTCCATTTAACTAAAGAACAAATCAGTGCACAAAAGAAAATAGAGGAAGAGGCCAAAGCTGAAGCTGCCAGACGTGAAGGTGAAATAAGGAAAGAAAAGCTGATTGATCTTCTTGGTCCTGAAGTAGTGAACAAGTACTATAATGACAAATTACAGTATAATGGATAATTTGATAAAATGCTGAACAGAAGAGCAAAATCAAGAATAACCAACTGTGATATCTTGACCAGAAAAGGTCTAATTACCTTGAAAGTATACAGAGAGGATGATACAAGTAAAATCATTCCTGAGTTCAAAGCCAGTGATTTACATCTAGGTGAATAGAGAGAAGTTGTTACAGTTTTCCCTGGGTAGACTTCCATCTACAAGAAAATACAGGAAAGAATGGACTATCTCCGTACAACTAAAGCTGAACTAGGAATCGACTTGGACAGACCTCTAAGTGAACAGGATCCTTTGGATAGACTGAATGATCTGACAAACAAGAAAAGAAAGCATGTTGATGACATTCATGACTTCTTCAGAGCTAACAAAAGGCTTAAGTCATCAGTTCAATATGAAGATCATCCAGCTGATACAATGCTTAATGAACCTGTCCTAGGTATGATTTTGTTTAACTCATATCACAGACAAAATTTTGTTACCATTGAAGACTTTAGAGATTTCTCAAATACCATGTTATATACTGTACAAGAAATCTTCTTTAGACTTCACCAAGGTCCAGGGCTTGATGATCATGCCAGGACCTTCATTTCTCTTCTGCTTGCTGAAATTGATAAGAGAAACTTGAAACCACTCAAGCAGATGAGAGTTATTAAGCAGCTAAGGCAATAGAATGTAATCTTTTGTAATAACTTTATCTTTTGTAAATGTATTGTAATGAAAGTTAGAATGAATGGTTATCAGTTTATGTTGTTCAATTAACATCAATTGTGTAAGAAGAAGTTGTTTTGCTCACTTACAATTGATTTTAACTTAGGCTATTTGTATATTCAAATAGGGGGAGATTGTTGGGTTTAGTTCCTGAGCCCTTCAGTCTTTCAGTAGATTTAAACATAAAATCCCCTAAGTGTTTCTCAAGCTGAAGTCTTTTAGCTTGAGTCGCTGAAGCTTCTTCAGCGTCAGCTCTTCATGTCCTTAGAAGATTGGGAAGTATCTTCACTTTAGTTTATACAATAGTACAGAAACTAAAGAAGGACCTTGGTTGGAGCTTCAGTTCAGCTTGGTCGACAATTCCAAGCTGAATGTTGTCTATCTCCCTAACAAAAGCTGAAACGTGTTGTTTCACTTCTAGAAGGTTTACAAGGCGGGAAAAGGATTGCTTTATGTCAAAAGGAATAAAGCAATCTCCTTGGGAAATGATACTTCTAAAGTAGGTATAGAAGTACATCAACTTGCCTTAAAGGATTATAACTGGTACTATAAAGCATGTGTACATTAAATGGTAGCTCAACCACCCATTTAATGCTTGACATGTACATTAGGTTAACTTTAAAACCCTAATCCCTTTGCCTATAAAAGGAAAGGGATTCCCAGAGTAAATGTCATCTCTTCTAATTAATGTGATACACATTGAAGAGTCCATTTATCTCTCAAACAAACTGACTTGTACTACTGAAAGTTAAAGCTTCAGTTTAGTCATAAGAAGTTTGTTTTTTTATTTCTCATAACTTTGGTTAGAGAATAAGTTCGAAGGAGATAACACCTCAATTTTCATTCAACCACCTTGCTATTCCGCAAGCAAGGTGTGTCATGGATTCTTTATTTGACTCTAATAAAAGTCTATACGTTGAAAAGTACTTTTGTGTGTTTTAAACGTGTTCTTTATATTGCTTATATATTTGTTTAAAACTCACTTCGTTGCTATAGAATGTGATTAAGTCTAAATTGATAAATTTTATATCACATTCCTAGGGACCAACACTATCTTAGAAGATTAATAATTTATTAAACCCTAGCTCATGGAGACTTTACTAACTTACTTGCAAATATAGAGAGCTATCTCAGACTCTTAGCCTACGCCCAAACAACACCAAAGTTACAGCGCATTAAATATGTAGGACTAGACCCAGTTGAATGATAGGTCGCATATATAAGCATGTAAACGAGTATAAATTGATAAACATAATCAACAAGCAACGATAAATTAAGCATTCAATATAAACAAACCAAACATTATATTATCATAAACATGGCTAATACCTAAAGGTATTAGCCGATAGTCATTGTAACAACACACAAAATCATAGATGAACGATTAAACATAATGTTAACCGAACGCGTATAGTGGAGTGTAGAGATTACAAGAGTTTTTCCATGGATTGGAACACTTTGCAGGACCTTCTTGGCTTCTTAGATCTTTTGAAAATCAGACTTGGTGGTGAAAAAACATGTCTACAACTGAGTTTAGGGTCTTCTATTTATAGGCAAATGGATGGAAGAAAACTGGTCAGTATTAATTCACCATTAATGGCTAGTTAATATTAGGGTTACATTTGACCAAATATAACTTTGTATGTAAATACCATTAATGACCATAAATTGTCATTTAATTTTGCATGTAACTCCTATTAGTCACCATTAATTGTCATTCAACTTTCCGTATAGGGGATTTCATGGAGTAATGACCAAGTTCATCATTAATTGCATTTACTGCAGGATCTTTGACTGTTGACCAGCTGGATACGACGTATGTAATCAGCAGGATACGACGTATTGGGTATTGGTCATACATGGTTTCTTGTGAAGTCCAGGCGCAGATACGCTGTATCTTCTTTGCTGGATACAGCGTATTAAATCAGAATTAGCAATCTTCAAATATCTTCGTTTAAGCTCCAAAATGCGTGCCTTTTAGCATGTCTTCACAATGTATTCCATAATTACTACAATTAACAAATTTAAGCAATTAAGTATTAATTCTTGCAATAATTATATAAAAGTGGGTAATTTTCTTGAGATAAATAATGCTATAAAAGTAACATTATTTAATGTCATCAAGCGCTCCTATCATTCGATCATTGATGGCCTTCAAGAATGTATCAATTTTATTGGTCATCTAGCTTTGTTGTTGTTTGAAATCGGCTTCAAACTTAGATAACCTAGCGTCTTGAGATGTCATAAAACTAGACACCAATCCTTTGAGATTTGATTGATTATTATTAAAATTATAAGGATTGTTGTTGAAAGGACTATTTGGGAATGAATCATTGTGTTGAAAACGATTAGGTGGGTTTGAAAAATTATTTAGAGAATTTTAAGGTTGCCTCCACCTAAGGTTTGGGTGACTTTTCCATGACAGATTATAGGTGTCACCAAGATTATTTTGCTCAGGTTTGAAAGTGAACCACTTTCCTGCCGCTTCATTGGTACGAGAGGCTGCATAATCAACAAAAGCTTGCTCGGGATTTTCCATGCAATATTGAGTGTCGTGAGGACCACTACAAATCTCACATGAAGAAGCAATTTTGTTCACTTGAACGGATGGTTTAGGAGCAAGATGAGTTTCCATCAAGCGTTGGACTTGATTTTCAAGCTCGATGAGATGACGGTCGGAAGCATTTAGGACATCATGAGGCAAAGAGATTGCCTTGACCAGTTTAGCGAAGTCTCCTGGGTCATTCCAACTTTCATTGTCATAGAGGGCAATGTCCTCTATAAGTGCCAAAGATTCCTCGGTGTTTTTGTCACATAGCTTACCACCGGCCGATTGATCGATGGTGCGCCTTGTGGCAAGATCTACATGGTCATAAAAGATTTGGACTTGGAGACAAAGATCGATACCATGATGAGGTACTTTTTGGTGTAAGTCCTTAAAACGAGTCCACGCTTCGAAAAGAGATTCACCTTGATGTTGTTGGAACATCAAGATGTCATTTCAGAGTTTAGCAGTTCTTCCCGTTGGAAAGAATTGAGCAAGAAAACGGGTAGTAAGATTCTCCCAAGTGGACATGGATCCTGCGGGAAGACGTTCAAGCTATTTGCTAGCTTGATTGCGAGGGAAAATTGAAATAAACGCAGTCGCGTTCTTTCCCTATTTTCAACAATAAGGTCAAGGGAGACAACAATTTTGAGAAAATCCTTAAGATGTTGATTTGGATCCTCAGACCAAAGTCCGTGGAATGAACATCCATTTTGCACCAATCGTAGAGGCACCACATAGTTCCCATCGGGGAGCTCAATGGTGTTTTGATAGCCCTCATGTCTTGGTCAGGAATAATCTCCTAAATTATGGGGTGGATTTCCATTTTCCATGATGGTAAACGAAAAAGAAGGGTTTTACAAAACAAAGGGAACGAAGAAAAAGATAGAGTATGAGAAAGCTAATTGACAAGAAAATAAAACCTCACTTGATAGGAATCTAGTGAGTAGACCTAAGCTAGATAGAATCCGAAACCTAGACTATTCCCCGACAGCGACGCCAAAAACTTAATGTGCGGTTGATTGCAAACCGAAGTTTTACAACCCTCCTATGCAGTGTACCTAATCGTTGTAATGTTGTATAGGCAAGACTCGAGGGGGGGTTATCATCGTTCTCTAGGGGAATAGTTTGGGTAGGCTCGAATTGTATGGTCACTAAGGTCTAGAGGTTGAGAGAAGAGTATTTTTGTATTTTTATGTTTTTTAGAAAGCAAGTAAAATCTTGGGTTTTAAAAGGGGTTTTGATTAAACTAATTAACTACTCCTAATTCTATACTAATTGCAGAAAAGTATAGGTGGTTAAAAACTCTTATGGTTAAACAATTGTGTTTACCTAATCATGCACTACCCTCTAGTTGTCGTCTCCAATTTTATTACCCGTCACCCTCGTAATGGAATGTGTAAGTATCTAAATAATTAAACACCTAAGTCGAAATCCACTTAAATGGCAAGGTAGTATGAAGACTATTGCATGGGTATCATCTAACATAGCTGCGTTTCCCTAGACGTTTTCGCTATGCAATTAAGAAGCTAGTTTTCTAAAGCCTAATGCACACATCATTAACAAGAAGTAATAATAAAACATAAACAATTAGGTTTCATGCAATCATAAGCAAACACAAATTATATTTAGCCAAACACGTTAATTCAAGCGAAGAATAATTAATCAAACAATACATAGACATATCGAAAGATTAAAAGGAATAAGGAACTTCACTTCATATAAACATGGAGTTATGGTGGCTACACAAGGGTTAGAAACCCTAAAAATCATCTAAAAATGCTGATACAAAGTATAGATGCGTTCCTCCAAGTTTTCCACACAAAACAGAAAAAATAGGGTTTGTGTATATAGGGATTAAGTCACGATGACGTCGCTTGTTAATTGCTACGTCGTCAACCCGTAGAGTCTTTTGTGGGCTTCTCAGAGTTGGCTACTTTGACGTCGTCATAAAAGGTCTTGATGTCGTCTCTTGAACACTTTGACGTCGTCACAAGGAATCGTAACGCCATTTTCACAAATTGTGTGTCATATCTTGATCATCTTCGTGTAGATTTGCAATCTTGTCCTGTTTATTCCTAAATTGAGTCCAAGTCATGTGTATTTCCTCCAAATGCCTTCCAAATGCTAAAATGACAAAAAGAAACGATTAAGCATGATAAATGTTGATATTTGCATGATTTTAGGGGTTAAATAACCTTGAAAATTTGTATTGATGCGGGTGTTGTGGACTTACAAGAAGTTATAAAACTCCTTAAGCAAAGCACCTAACTGTTGTAGTGTAGTAAGGTAAGACTCAGGGGTTGTTATCATTCTCTAGGGGAATGGGTTGGGAAGGCTCGAACAGAATCTAACAGATGTCTAAGGGGTTGAGAGAAGATTTTTTTTTGTATTTTTATATTTTTATAAAAGCAAGTAAATATCATTGGTTGAGAGGTTGGTTTTGGTTTTAATTAATTAAAGTAATAATAATAAAATAAATCTAAACTACTTTAGTGATAACTTATATGATAAACTAATGTATTTATTTAATCATGCATTACTCCTCAGTTTGCTTCTCCTAATTAATTATGTAGCTTTGTCACTCTTGTGATGATCTGTGTAAGTATTTCCTAAGTCATGAACGAATTACACGAACCTGCCGTTTATGTAATATTCCATTAAGTCAATGCACAAGTAAGGTAGTATGAAAATTATTACAAGGCCCTTAAGAGTATATCATATGCAATTAAAACACTTAAGAGGGATCAACCATATTAAGGGTAAGGTAGTATGAAGACTGTTACCGACGGTATCCTTTCTACACACTCACATTTCCCTAGATGTATATGCCAATCTAATATCTTGTGGATTATTTTCTAAAGCCTAACGTGCACATCCCTCACAAAAAGCAACACAATAAGGATCTACATACTAAGTTTCATGCAATCATAAGTAAATACAAAAAGGATCTAGCCTAATATTATAAGAAAGTGAAGAACAATAACTACGCAACACATAGACATATTGAATGATAAGGGATAAAGAACTTCACTTGATTAAAACATGTAGTTGAGGCTGTTACAAGAGGGTTGTGAAACCCTAAAAACGGCCTAAGATGCAGGTAAAAACGTATTGTAATATTAGGGTTCGGTTCCTAAAAGTTTCACATTCTTAAAAACCCTAAAAACTGCGGGTATATATAGAAAAAGAAGTCGCGACGGTATCGCAAGATTCCTGACGCCGTCGCTTCGTCGAATCTTCTAGGGTTTCTAATGAGGCGGTTACGTCTAGACGCCGTCGTGAGGATCGTGACACCGTCGCTTGAATGTTGTGACACCATCACTAGAGAATTGCGATGCCGTCGCCACACACTATGTGCATAATTCTTTAAGGGATTTGGTGTAGAGTCGTAGTCTTGTCTGTTTATTCTCTAAATGAGCCCAAGTCACGTGTATTTCCACCAAAAACCATTCAAATGCTAAAAACGCAAAAACAAACGTTTAAGTATATAATTCGGGCATAAAAGCATGATTTAAGGGGTTAAATGACCCCTAAAAAGCGTATAAAATAACACCTCATCAAATACGCCTACACTTGGGATTTGCTTGTCCTCAAGCAAATGGGCTTTTTTACCTAGACAATAGAAATATTGGAGGCATTTAACCTACTATTCAAAAGCAGTTTACGACACAACCTTTTAGACCTCGTAATTAAAAGCACGGAAATCATATACTAGCACCTTACATAAGTGTTTGGATTCTCTCTTTTTCTCGGGTGTATAATAAATTATAACAATATAGGAAACGGGAAAAGTAACACTCATTACCTGTCATAGCATACAAATTACCATAGGCTTGGTAAAGGATCAAACCTCCACCGCTAGGCGCAAGTACTATTCATTACTATCAAAGAGGCCTTTAAGGGTTGTGGGGTGTAGGTGTAAAATAACATTAATGAAAATGGAAATAGATAGGAAATATTTAGGGGTGACTTTTTTTGGGTGAATTTGGGGTGAAGTGGTTAGTCAAGTATTTACAAGAATACACGTTGATTGGGTTGCTAAGCCAAAGATTTGGACGAAGATATACAATACTCTACATCAATCTCTTTTCTTTTTCTTTTCTCTTTTTTTAATATAACATAATACATCACTTGGTGTTTATAAACACACCCCTACACTTGAGTTTTAGAACTCATAATTACAATCTAACTAATGAACCAAATTGAGGTGGATCAACAAAACATAGAGCTTATTGTGCTTTATTGTGGGTAATAATTACTTCTCTCCTAATTCTTCATAAGATAAATACTACCATTAATCCCAATCATCCCAAAACTTTGGTTAAAATAATGTACTAAAAGCGAGTACATATAAGGTAGGCTAAGGCGATTTAGGTGTAATGATTGGTTAAGAGTAAACAATGTTCTTCATTAACAGTTTGGATTAACCAGAAAATTATGAGAACCATGAAAAGGATAGGCTTGGAGGGGTATACTAAGGGGATCTCGCACTAAAAATGAGTGCATGGCAAGGGTGTGAGATAGTTATATGATAGAGGTGACCATTGTAACAGATACATGTTTAAAAATGGGTTAATCCTAGTGCCTCTTATCTAGCAAATCCTAATACTCACTATGCGGTCTTGGGATGCATCACAAAACAAGTTCTAGAATTTAATACACTGCCGGTACACTCATATAATTTTAAACCGATACCAATGCTCCAGAAAAGGCGACAAAATCACATATACACATCCATTACAATGGAATAGATACACGTGATTGCTCACTCCTTAACTCGATAAAGCTAAAGGTAAAATTATCTTGGGTATCAAAAATGGATACCCGAATTCCTATAGATCTAAAGCGAACATCACATTTTTGGGATGGAATTTTGAGGGTTTTTGTGCTAGTCATATAAATTCCTATCTATGAGACGCTAATAATACTCAGTTTTCGTCGGTATGTGTCATAAAAAAATTTAAATTTTGGTTAAAGTTTCCGTCTATGCTATGTTTCGGTATATTACTCATCATTTTAAGGACAAAGCAAATAAAAATTAAAGGAATAGTTTCTAAGGCTTATTCCCCCTACACTTAAGTTGAACATTGTCCCCAATGTTCTTAAAAGTACTCAAAAACAAATTAAGGGATAAGAAAACAAATAAAAGAAACTAGTACTCCCCTGGTTTGCTCAATAATAGAGAAGAAACATGCGATAACTGGTTAAATCATCCTCTAAGAATCGTCCTCCTCAAACTTCCTAAGAACTTCTGGGTTTCTTCTCATCAAATATAACATGTAAATCAAAGAAAAAGATAACTACACCTGGCGTTAAATCGGCGGGATAATGATATATATAATGAAACTTTAGATTGACTATATTAAAGTAGTAAAGATAGGATGAATGTGATGATATAATCAAGGTTTCTGCATGCTTATAAGAAAATTACAAATTTTAGATATTGTACAAATCATTTTTCAAAAATAATAAAAAAATAGAATTTTCACGAAACTGGAGGCGCGACGCCGTCAAGAAAATTCCTGACGCCGTCTCCAGCCACTGTAAAAATTTCACATTCGGTTTTCTTGAAAAATTTCCTGCACGTAATTCTATTAGTTATTCCTTATATGAAATACTGCATAAAACTCGAGATTAATCATTACAATCATATGACTCGAAACTGACGCGAATTAATCTAAACAATTATTTTATATGTTTAAAATGGTTCTTATAAACTGGATATTTCCCCCTAGACTTATTTGATGCAAAATACCTTTGATTGCAATTAAGACAAAGTTAATAACAAAGCAAAGTATGATCACAAATGATTCAAACATATTAGAATAAACAATAAAGAGTTAAAACACAAGACACTCATAAATGTTGGAAATTAAATATTAGGTTGCCTCCCAAAAAGCATTTTTCTTTATTTAATGAGTCTTGTAGCTAGACTCGGAGTCACACGTCCTTACGTGAATCCTCCTTCATCCTTTACTTCACATTCCTCTTTCACGGGCGCGAGGCGTTCATTGTTGAAGATCTTGCTCCTCCATTTGTCAAACTTCATTTCCTTTTCTTGGTGAAGTTTGATCCTTTCTTCCCATTCTAAAACTAACCTATTGACGGTCATAGTGAGGGCTATTGGCTCTATGTCATTCTTGGTTCGCTTCTCGATCCTGCAAAGGGTTTCAGGTGTCATGTGAAAACTTATCTTACTTTTTCCAGATCTTAAAGTTATCGTCCCCTTATCAAACTTAATCATGGCCTTGGCTGTAGTCAAGAATGGTGTTCCTAATATGAAGGGTCTTTTTTGTCCTCTTTTATATCTAAAATCCTGAAGTCCACGGGGTACACATAGCCAGCAACATAAACTAATACATCCTCGGCTACCTAAGGGATAGATATATGAATGGCTAGCTAGGGAAAGTCTAATGTCCATCTCGGCAGGTCTTTCGTCGGTTAGCCTCTTATAGATGGAAAGAGGCATGACGTTTACGTCAGATCCTTGGTCGATTAGGGCATCCATGTGTTTTAAACCTCCCACGTTACATGGTATTTCAAAATTTCCCCCTATGTCTTCCTTTTTCGTTATTTTTTCTGAGGATTGTGTCATGTATAGGTCTCTTAGGTGATAAATTAAACATCTTATGTTTCATCTTACCTATTCGGGTTGTTGACAGGGAGTCATTAAACCTTTGATTCTCAATAAGGCCCTCAATAAGTTTTTTGTTGATTTTATGCTTAAGGTAATATCCTACGGACTAAGAACTGGGTGCCTTCACTAATTCTTCTTCTTTAATTTGTGTGAGCTTATTCTCAACACTTTCGACTGGTTTGTTTTTAGTCCCATTTTCAGGTTCATTCTCCTTTTCGACTTCCTTTAACGGTACCACCGCATCTGATCCGTCAGGCTTTACTATGCTATTACCGGACATCACGTTGTCTTTGGCACTCTTTTCTTCCTCCCCTCTGATAAGAGAGATGGAATTAACGTGTGTGGTAACAGGGTGCCCAACCTCTTCTCTAATTAATACCTTTTTTGGAGTTCTGCTGGTTGTGAGTTCCTTAAGAAGTCCGAACATCTCTGTCATTCTATTGTTGATCTCCTCTCGCTGCTTGAAGATGGCATTTTCAAACCTCTCCATCCTTTCGGTGTGTGCTGACATGTAGTCTCATACTCGAGCCTCAAAATTAGTTCCTAGCGCTTGGGGCTGAGGGTTTGAATGGACATGAGGATTGTTGTTGAAGGAGCGGTTCGGGAACGAACCGTTTGGTTGAAAACGATTAGGTGGGTTTGAAAAATTGTTTTGAGAATTTTGGGGTTGTCTCCACCTAAGGTTTGGGTGACTTTTCCATGATGGATTGTAGGTGTCACCAAGGTTGTTTTGCTCGGGTTTGAAAGTGTACCACTTGCAGCTTCCCCGCTTCTCGGAAACGACGAGGAACGCATAAATCAACAAAAGCTTTCTCGAGAATTTTCCCACTATCTCTCTCTCTAGAGAGTGAGCGTGTGTCATTCACGGCCTTGGTGGCTCATCAAGGTTTCGCGAGTGGAGGTTTGAGGAAACTGCTTCAACATATGCTTGAGGGACGTGTGTTGAGCTTGGTTTAGGCACCGGTTGTGGTCCTTTCAGCAAGAAATTAATCTGGTCTTCAAGATCAAGAAGTCCTCTGTCGGGCGTTTTTAAGGTGCTCTAAGACGTAGAAATAGCCTTGACTGGTTTGTCGGGGAGTTTGCCACAGACGGCGCGGTCAATCTCACACTTAACATGAAAAAGGACATGATCATAAAAAATTTAGATTTGGAGCCAATGATCAATGCCGTGGTGAGGGACTTTTTGGAGTAAGTCCTTAAAATGAGTTCATACTTCAGAAAGAGACTCTCCTTGATGTTGTTGGAACATCAAGATGTCATTGCGGAGTTTTGCAGTCCTTCCTGGTGGAAAGAATTGAGCAAGGAAACATGTAGTAAGATCCTCCCATGAGGAGATGGATCCTGCTTGAAGACGTTCAAGCCAGTTGCTAGCTTGACCGCGAAGAGAAAATTAAAATAAACACAGGCGCTTCCTTTCCTTATTTGAAACATCAAGGTCAAGTGAGTCCACAAGTTTTAAGAAATCCTTGAGATGTTGATTTGGATCCTTGGACCGAAGTCCGTAGAATGAGCATCCGTTTTGCACCAACCGAATGGTGTTGGATCGTAGAGGCACCATATTGTTCCCTACGAGGAGCTTAATGGTATTTTGATAACCCTAGTAGCTTGGTTTGGAGTAATCTACAAGAGCACGAATAGGATTTTCATCTCCTATGGAGGTCAACAAAAAGATTTACAAAACAGAGGGAACAAAGAAAATATAGACTACAAGAAAGCTAATTTACTAAAAATAAAATTCTCACTTGAAAGGATTCAAGCGACTAGACCTAAGTTAAACAATGATCGAAACCTAACTATTCCCCAGCAGCAGCACCAAAAACTTGATGCGGGTGTTGTGGACTCACAAGAAGTTTTACAACTCCCTAGGTAGGGCACCTAACCGTTGTAGTGTAATAAGGTAAGACTCGGGGGGTTGTTATCGTTCTCCAGGGGAATAGGTTTGAAAGGCTCGAACAAAATCTAACAAAGGTCTAAGGGGTTGAGAGAAGATTCTTTTTATTTTTTTATATTTTTATAAAAGCAAGTAAATATCATTGGTTGAGAGGTTGGTTTTGGTTTAATTAATTAAACTAATAATAATAAAATAAATCTAAACTACTTTAGTGATAACTTATATGGTAAACGAATGTATTTACTTAATCATTCATTACTCCTTAGTTTGCTTCTCCTAATTATGTTGCTTTGACACTCTTGTGATGATCTGTGTAAGTATTTCCTAAGTCATGAACGAATTACACAAACCAACCATCTATGTAATATTCCGTTAAGGCAACGCACAAGTTAGGTAGTATGAAGACTATTACAAGGCCCTTAAGAGTATATAACATGCAATTAAAACACTTAAGATGGATCAACCA
The DNA here is from genome assembly GCA_026074375.1 of Tanacetum coccineum. Lineage (NCBI taxonomy): Eukaryota > Viridiplantae > Streptophyta > Magnoliopsida > Asterales > Asteraceae > Tanacetum > Tanacetum coccineum. The sequence continues at coordinate 122,438 of BQNB010001430.1, read as the reverse complement.
TATTAGGGGTAAGGTAGTATGAAGACTGTTACCGATGGTATCCTTTTTACACACTCGTGTTTCCCTAGACGTCTATTCTAATTTAATATATTATGGCTAGTTTTCTAAAGCCTAAGTGCACATCCATCACAAGAAGCAACATAATAAGGATCTGCATACTAAGTTTCATGCAATCATAAGTAATTACAAAAGGGATCTAGCCTAACATATTATAAGAAAGTGAAGAACAATAACTAATCATGCAACACATAGACATATTGAATGATAAGGGATAAAGAACTTCACTTGATTAAAACATGTAGTTGAGGCTGTTACAAGAGGGTTGTAAAACCTTAAAAACGGCCTAAGATGCAGCTAAAAATGTATTCTAATATTAGGGTTCAGTTCCCAAAAGTTTCACACTCTTAAAACCCCTAAAAACTGCGGATATATATAGAAAAAGAAGTCGTAACGGCGTCGCAAGATTCCTGACGCCGTCGCTTCGTCGAATCTTCTAGGGTTTCCAATGTGGCAGTTACGTCAAGACGCCATCGTGAGAATCCTGACGCCGTCACTTGAATGTTGTGACGCCGTCGCTAGAGAATTATGATGCCTTCTCCACACACTGTATGCACAATTCTTCAAGGGATTTGGTGTAGAGTCGTAGTCTTGTCCGTTTCTTTTCCAAATGAGCCCAAGTCACGTGTATTTCCTCCAAAAGTCATCCAAATGCTAAAAACGCAAAAAACAAACATTTATGTATATAAGTGGGGCATAAAAACATGATTTAAGGGATAAAATGACACCTCAGCATGTATAAATTACACCTCATCACATACTATAATACCTAATTTTAATTAATTTTCACACAACTTTTTCTACAAAAAACACATATTTTCTATCAAAATGTTTGGTGATTCTTTTTTTTTGGTGCATCCGATGAGAATGATTTGGTGACATTTTTTTGATCACGCAAGTTGTTCAATATCATCAATCATTGCAACAAGCTGAAACTTCATGTATACGTGTGAGGTTTCTCGATTCACGATCTCGGGAGGTCGGGGAAGCTCAAAATAAGAATAAGCCATAATGATGAGGATAGAGCTTTTTCTAATTTTCAAGTTTTATTAAAATGTTAAATGATAGTGAAAATACAAATGTGAGCTTCACCCTCTAATGTTGATTAGAGGGGAGTATTTATAGGTAAAATACAAGGACACTTTGGACTAATTACACTTTTAGTCCTTGTGTTTTAACTTAAACCTAAACTAGTGTTAAATTATTCATATTAGGACATCATATTTTTAATCCTAACAATCTTCTCCCAATATGGTGGCATATGGAATTACTTACAATGTATCCTACAAGTATAAATAGCTAAAGATATCTGCAGTTTGCTTTGTCTTCAACATGTTCTTTAGCTTGAATCATTCCTTCACTTGTAGAGAATGCAATGTAATCCGTATAAACTGAGTTGACTTCCCCCCAGTTCATACCGCACGTCATCAAACAGTTCAACTGCTTCCCCCCAAACAGAAACATTCGAAGAAAATATGAAGCGTTGATGTATGTTGACAAAATCTTCTACTATAGCGGTTTAAAGTCGCAGCGGAATTTGTAGTAAGAATAAGTAAAACCAACTTCAGCAGCAAATTGAGTTCTTAATTGCGGGAGTAGTAGCCAATCCATTCAGGGAAACATGCACATACTTCACACATAGATGTACACATTTCTTCCCCCCAGTTGTTGCACTATGTTGTATACACCAAAGTCAATTAAGTCCCGGATGTACACATTTCTTCCCCTGGTTGTTGCATCTATCGAACACTCTTCCCCCTGATTATATCCGATGACCATCGAAATAATCATAATTTGGTTACGCCCGAATGTTCAATAGAGAAGTCATGTGTGAAGTCGATTCTCCTCAGACTTATTTAATTCCAACCTCGTATTCTATCGGCTTTTGTAATGATTCTGATGGAGAAAATGCAGTATCACAAACTTGATGCTGAAGTAGAATACCCCAAACTTGTGACTTATGTCTTGTGCTATCCACGTGACTCCAAACTTATACTGAATACTACAACGTAATTCCTTGAAGTATAAGTAGACCTAAGTCTCTTGACAAATCCTCAACTATGTGAGACACTAAGCACTACAACGTAACTCCTTCAAGTGATAGCAAATGTGCGCATTGAGCACCAACTTCTGCGTTTATAGATCACACATTGCTAGATTTGACAAGTTTTCATCAACACCGGTTATAAGCTCGAACAAGTTATCTTTAAAAGTCATCATCCAACCAACCCTGACTTTTAAGATATGATAAGTACACGCACCCGTGAAATTCCACTTCAACTTCAAATAAATGATAACGAATCATCTCCGTAATTAATTATTGCGATTACATCCCGAGATTAGCCTTTTGAACGGTTTTCGTGAATCTTTTATCCGGATCGTTTTAAGCAATAAGTGATGTTTTTGTTTCCGAGAAATAATTGCTTTCAAAATTCGGCCTTATTCCATAACAATTAAATGCACTAATACAGCCCAATTCCATACAATCCATTTTTTTATATCAGTCCAAATATCCAATTTCGGTATAACCAACCTTCAGCCCATGATCAGCCCATACCATTTTCGGATTAGCCCAATAACAATACCCTTCGAATACTTGGATCTAGGCCCAAGTTATATCAGAACCGGCCTCAAATCAATAGGATTATATATCACATTTTGTTTCATAGTGGCCATAACCTAAACCTAAATATGTTTCCTTATTACCTCCGCCTCTCTCTCTATGATAACACATCTCAGTTCACCAACTCTTATCTCAAAAAACATCAATAGTCACGTGTCACCTCCACCTTATCTCTTCATTTGTTTCCATTCAAGTCTCAATCCAATAACCATCATAGTTTATCCTCATCGAACCAGAAACCCACAATGAAACAAGACCCTTTTGTATCAGTAAAGCCTATAAAGAACACAAGGTTTTGCTTCAAGATCTTTGATTCAGGTCTCGGTAGGTTTTTTAACTCTTGTCTTTGCATTTTTGAACGAAACAAATGAAAAGAATATAACACAAATTGTTATAGTTCTTTCTTTTACTTTCGGATAGTGAAACAGAGTCTTTTTGTGGTTTTGAGTCTTGATAAGGTGTAAGAGGAGTTGAGGTTGATTGTAAAGAGGATGAGATAGGTTAGAATGGATTTGGTTGTACTCGTTGTTTGGTTTCTGTCACTCTGTCTGTTGTTTTTTTTTTCTCGATAAAGGTTGTACTGAGTTGACTTAGAAAGGATCGAGTAAACTCAGTAATGACTCGGTGTCGAAATTTAATTTCGTTACCGAAATTCAGTTTTCCGAAATTATTTTGTCGAAATTACATATCGAGATTTCATAACGAAAGTACAAATCGAAAAAATGAATTCCTTTGTAACAGTTGAGTTTATTGTGTCTTTGGTACAAATTCGGTACAGAGATGATGTTGTATTTGTTGTAGCAGTTTAGTCTTAACCTTTCCTTTTTGGAAGTCATCGGAATTAGTCTCAGCAGTTATAATCATTGAGTTTGACCAGATCTGAAACAACTTTCGAGTTTGACTTTTTGACCAGTTCCGAATTTGTGAAGTAAGCACATTTTATGACCAAATTTGATCGAGTTTGATCAAATCTTACGATAAAACCGTAAGCAGCCAAACTCGATCAACTCACACATATCGAAATGAACAACTAAACTGCTGAGTAATAAGCTGTTAAGACTAATAAACTGCTGAACTGAATCTCGAATAAGCTGTATAAACTGAATCTGACTGAATCAACCACACGAACTGAATCTGGACTGAAATAAGCTCAAATAAGCTGCTGGACCGATAATCAGAACTGAATAAGCAGAAATAAGCCGAAATAAGCTGAACTGAATAAGCTATAAACATCACAAATCGCTCCTGCAGCTCTGATACCACTTGTGAGGTTTCTCGATTCACGATCTCGTGAGGTCGAGGAAGCTCAAAATAAGAATAAGCCATAATGATGAGGATGAGCTTTTTCTAATTTTCAAGTTTTATTAAAATGTAAAATGAAAGGGAAAATACAAATGTGAGATTCACCCTCTAACGTTGATTAGATGGGAGTATTTATAGGTAAAACACAAAGACACTTTGGACTAATTACACTTTTAGTCCTTGTGTTTGAACTTAAACCTAAATTAGTGTAATTTCCATATAGACACCATATTTTTAATCCTAACAATACGTAATGCGATTGACCATGATCGTGAGACTGACGAAGAACGTTTGTTGGCCGACTATTTTGGGTAAAATGGTGCGAAACCAAAATGCCATATTTAAACGATGACAAAAATGTGATAGAAAGGATGTTGAAATAGCTTTTGGCGTTCTCTAAGGACGTTGATGAATTATACAACAACCGGTGCGAGCTTACACTGTCAACATCCAACGATAGCTTTTGGCGTTCTCTAAGGACGTTGATGAATTATACAACAACCGGTGCGAGCTTACACTGTCAACATCCAACGATAGATCATGTACACGTGCATCATATTGTACAACATGATTTCGAATCATCAAAAGTTTGTGATATCAAAAATAATCGAAATTTATATTTGTCTGCAACAAAATATGCAATGTACTTGGTACGAGAGTTGCGAAGTGCAACAAAAGAATGCAAAGAACTCCGTGATAAACAAATACACTAAAATCTTCGATGAAATCTTATTAATAAGTGTTTTTAAATTTTCATATTATTTTTTTAAGTTACATATGTTATTTTTTTCGTATTATAATTTTTATTTTTATTTGAATGAATGAAAAATTTGAAAAATGAAAAAAATGAAATAAATGGCGAGTCCCGAAATATGAAATTATCTCAAGTTATGAGGAAGGGAGATATTTTGATGTGTTATTGTTAAAAATGAGTTGTTGAGATGACGTTAAAGTAAACCTTAACGTCATCTCAACAACTCATTTTTACCTTAACGTCATCTCAACAACTCATTTTTAACAATAACACATCAAAATATCTCCCTTCCTCATAACTACCCATGCAGCCATGCTCTTAATATGAGACAAAGTTGTCAACGTGTGTCTAACAGAGTTGGTCAGGGGGCTCTTCCCTATGCGAGAGGTTTCAAGTTCAAGTATTTTTATAGTGGTTTTCTCCTGTAGACAAATGAGAGTGGGCTTTCACTAACTAAATTTGTACTAACCCAACCGTTTTAAATAAAATATATGAGACACAGTTAGTTTAATTTTTCTTATAAAAAAGAAAAAAGCTAGTCGTATATGGATAACAACGGTGGGTAAAAGAATAGAATCTGTTGGTCACGCAATTTAAGGTGGCAATCACTTTGTATTTATTAGGCACGTAAACTATTCACAATTTTTGGCAACCAGTTTTTTTACGTGTCACTAGCTACCACAGTCGACTCTCAGGTCCAAAACTATGGCTTTGCAGTCAATTGTCGGTTAGATATTTAGGGTTCCTTTGGTTTACAAGTGGGGTTGGATTGGGATTTGGATTTGGTACTCTCTTCGTCTTATTTTTATTGTTCACGTTTCTTTTTTGGGATGTTTCAATTTAATTGTCCACTACTAAAAATAGATAGGGAAGTTTGATCAAGTTTACTATATTACCCTTATTTGAAATTATTATTACAAACTTTAAAGAAGACTTTAATTAATTAGCTAAGGGTAAAATTGTCATTCTGTCAAAGAGTAAGAGAGAGAAAGCAGTAATAAATGCACTTTTATTAAACAATGTGTTTTTTGTCGGAGGACAATAATTTTGGGACGAAATGAGTATAAAATTTGAATATGAGGTGAGGTTTAGAAGAGATAAATTATATTTATTAAATTAAGTTTTAAATAAAAATTACTATTTATATAATGAAATTACAAAGAATATGAATTAATATAAATATGGTTCCACATGTATAAAGAAAAAAAAGATGGACACACAAAAGTACACAAACCCACCTCAAACCAACCTAAGTGGTCTCCTATCAAATTTTGATTCCAATACCCATTTCTTTTGCCAAAAAAATGAAACAAATAATCGATTAATGTCTTTTCACTTTAAAACTCATACAAAAGTGGCATAACAAACGGGCCCTGAGTATATATATAATACTTACACCTTAGAATTTTAAATTTTTATTTTTTATCCAAAGATTTTCCCCTCGTCAAAGACTATGTTCTAGAACAATACAGCAAAACACAAAGTGTGAGCTTGATATAGGTTCAAAAATCTTTAAATCATCATTTTCTTGCAAAGTTTCAAAACAATGGCTTGTTGGTTCGTTGTTGTAGTAATATTTAAGATTGGTATCGTCACATTTTTATCCTTATATTTTTTTTACGAAATATGACTATACACAATTTAACCAGATACATTTACGAAAATTAGTATAAAACGAAGAACATAATTTTTTAAACCGGATTAATTAAAAAAAAATAAAGTTCTTTACATTATATAACAATACTCCGATATTTTATGAGTGGGGATATGACATAAACTGGCAGAAAAATAATAGTTGGTCGGGATTAAAAATGCAATCTTTATATTTGATTAAGGATATAAATAATCGTTTTTGGAAGTATTTTCACTGTTCATTGCTGTTCATCAATGAACAGTGTTCGGGCTATTACAATTTAGCAACAATGTTTTTTTTCTCCCATTTTTAGGCCGGCCCATTTGGGTTTTTTTTTCTTTTTTACTTGGTCAAAATTATAGCACGAGGATAATAATACGAAACATACAAGTCGGCAATATAAAAAAAAGATCGAATACAAGTCAGCCTCGTTGCAACACACGGGCACATTCGTACTCAATATTCGTTCAAAGTCAATTCGAAAAAAATTATGCCCCGCCTTGGGCAAGCCCATTTATTTTTTCCCCATTTTTTACTTAGTCAACATTTATGGCACGGGTATAATAACGTGGAAAATACAAGTAAGCAATAAAAAAAAGATGAATACAAGTCAGCCCAATTGCAACGCGCAGGCACATTCCCACTCAATATTCGTTCAAAATTGATTTGAAAAAAATTATGCCTCGCCGCAATGCGCGGCTATTTTGCTTGATACAAAAGAAAACCAGAAAATAAAAAAAAACAAAAAAACAAAAAAAAACCAAAAATAAAAATTTAATTGTCGACACCAATTAAAAAACAAAAAACCCCGCCTCGCACCAACGAAATCACATTCGTCGCGCAGCAACACGCGAATACTTTTGCTTGTTTAAAATTTAAAATACATGTTTTATGAATTTGAGTCCATTAGGCATTGGGCTGTGTTTGGTGTCCAGCCTTCTAAGCGCATTTGTACGAAGTTTGAGTCGAGACCAAATGTCCAAATCTATATTTTATTTTAGGTAGGTCATGTTTGGCAACAAACATTTAGAAGCGCTAAAGAGCGATAAGCGATAAGTGGTAAGCAATTTGGCAGAAAGCTTGTTGCAACAAGAGTTAACATATTGTGGAACTGCTTTCATTTGAATATCTTGTTTAGCAAGCGTTATGAAACTGTTCTAGCATTTTGTTTATGAAATTACTCATATATTCTTAAAAATAAAGTTCATAAATCTTTAGGACCTATAAATGTATAAGAGGTTCTTGATGGGTATCCAACTCCCGTGTCATATCTTTGTGAATGAAGCTCCAAAGAGTCAAGATGGGTTGGGGCTCAAAAGGCTTGGTCCTTGGAATGAAGCTATTTTGTGTAGGCATATGCGGAATATCATTGTCAAAAAAGAATGTCTATGCAATAATTTCGTCAATCTGGTAAAACTAAAAGGGAAAAATATATGAGAGATTAATGTTGATGTCTCTGACATTGGAACCTGAAAAGCTATTCTGAATCTTAGAAGTAAAATCAAAAATAATGTTTGGAATGAAATTGATGATGGCAGGAAAACTAATGTTTGGTATGATAAATGAAATGATATTGGCCCGTTGGATGAGTTTATTTCTTTCAAAAAGAGATATGAAGCAAGCTTTTCAGAACAGATGAATGTTGCTGAACTTATTGATAATGAAAATTGGATCTGGCCTAATGACTGGATACGCTTAGTAATATGAATATTCCAGATTTGATTGAAGGCAAGGAAGATAAAGTAATGTGGATTGGAAACAATGGCAAGAAGGACAAATTTTTATAAGGAGTTGAAAGAAACTAGATTCATGATTTCGGGAGGTCGGGAAAGCTCAAAATATTAATAAGCCATTTTAGAGAGAGAAATTATCTAATTTTCAAAGGTTTTATTAAAATGAATAGGAAAATACAAAATAGAGCTTCACCCCTCTATTGTTAATTAGAGGGGTATTTATAACCCTAATACAAAGCATTTTGATGCTAATTACATTTTTAGCCCTTGTGTTTTAGTCTTTTAAATAATCTAGTGTAATTCCATAATGACGCCACATTTTTATTCCTAACAATTTTCCCCCAATGTGGTGGCATACGGGATTACTTACAATGTATCATACAAGTACAAATATATTCCAAAGTCCTTCCAAAGCAGAAGATATCTGCAGTTTGCTTTGTCTTTAACACGTACTTCAGCTTGGATCATTTCTTCACTTGTAGAAAATACAATGTAATCTGTATAAATTGAGTTAACTTCCCCTCAGTAGTTGAAATATCTTATAACTATAGCAGTTTAAGCACGCAACGAAATTTGTAGAAGATGAAGTAAACCACACTTAGTGGCAAATCTGACTTCTTCATTGCGGATAAGCAGCAAAACCGTTCAGGGGAACATGCAAGAAATTAACAAGATCTTCTCACGTATGCACATACTTCACACAAAACAACCCGTAGAAGTTGAAACTATAACCCCCAAGTCAATTAAGTCCCGGATGTTGTTTACACCAAAGTCAATTAAGTCCCGGATGTATACATTTCTTCCCCATGATTGTTGCAATCTATCGAAATATTCAACTGAAAGAGAAAATGTTCGAAGAAGGTTGAAAAAGAGTAATACAAGGACACATCTCTTCCCCCTGATTATATTCGATATCATCGAAATAATCATAACCTGTGTACGCCTGAATATTCGATAATATGACCATGTGTGAAGCATCATAAATCATATCCCGTGAGAATCAACTGCTGGTAAATAACCTTTATTCTTTTTCCCTCTAACTAATTAATTTCCACCCTCTTATCAATTCTGTCGGCTATCTGTAATGACTACTGATGGAGAAAACCCAATATTACAAACTTGAGAGTGAAGTAGAATACCCCTAACTTGTGACTTATGTCTTGTACTATCCATGATAAAGGACGGTGTATAGAACTCGCGCAGCACCATGTCGAATCTCTAAGTACTCTATACTCCTCAACCAACCAACCAACAAGTATAAGTAGTACGCCACTTCTTGACTAATTCCACAACCGAATGTGGTGATAGCTTACCATGTGAGTCATTAAGAACCAAGTTTTGCGTTTATAGATCTCACACGAATAACTAGATTATCCAAGTCGTCATCATAACCGGTTATTAGTCCAAACAAGTTATCTTAGAAAGTCAACATCCAACCAACATCGACTTTTAAGATAAAATAAGTACACACATCCGTGAAAATCCACTTTAACCTCAAATAAATGATAGCGAATCATCCCCGTAGTTAATTCTTATAGTTAAATTCCAAAACTAACCTTTTGAACAGTTTTGTGAATCTTTGATAAGGATCGTTTAAGCAATAAGTGATGTTTTATGTTTTTGTGTTTTTAACCATAAAAGTCCAAAAATTTAGTCCAATTCATATCCTCAGCCCACTTAGTTAACCCATTTTCGGTAGCTATTACCAAAAGGCAGCCCATTCTTGATTAGTTTTCAGGTCCATGGCCAGCCTGTTATGATTTTCTGTATAAAGAATTATCAGTCCAATTCGTTATAGTATTTGAAAAGCCGTGCCAGCCAATTGTTGAGACATATTTTAGTATAGTTTACAAGCCCATATACAAGCCCAACAGTCATAACACTACTTTTAGGTTACACCAAACTCTAAAACATATTCACCTATATCCCATGCCCCCATCTCTTATTTCTTTAATACCACTTCTCAGATCTCAACACCTATCAAACTCCTCAATTCTCAAGCCAATTTTTCTCACGCACACAAATGTCTCATCTTAGCAGCTACTCAAAAATCCCTTTCATTCTTTCTTCTTCTAACTGTTAAGACACAAAATATTCATACCTTTTACTATTCGAAGCAGACAACCCACGAAGAACACAATTTTTTTTTCTTGAAGATCTTGTTAAAGGTCTTGGGTAAGGTTTCTTCCATGTTTTGCATTTTTATGAACGAAACAAAGATAAGAGTATAACAATTTTTTTTATATTTCTTTCTTTATTTTTTGGATATTGAAAGAGAGGGTTTTTTCCTTTACATAGATCGATAATGAACTTGTTCATGCTCTTAAGATCGATATAGATCTGTGTGCCATTTGAACACAACTAAGATCTTGTTTATATTGTCATTTAAGTTTTAATTCGAGTAGATTGTATGCGAGAGGTTTGTGACACTAGTGTATGGTTTGTTGTTGTTCTTGATTGGTTGTTTGAAGATCTGACGATGGGAGTGTGTAGATGTAGGGTTTTGGTTGTTAGGTTAATTCTGCTCATTCCTCTTCCTTTTTTTTTATCATTTTATTGACCGTGTTGTTGAACCATAGAATATGAGTCAAGTTTGGTGTTATGGCTTCGGTCAATCAAGTTGACCATCGAAAATGGACATCTTCTTCCTTTCATTCTTCATTCTTCATTTTCAGTAATCATTAACGAGTTAAGAAACATAATTGAGGTCTTGTGGTATTTGGTTCAATATACACATGCGTGGTCAATCGAAAATGAAATTTCGTTACTCATTTGGTCACATCAAAAATCATTTTTGGTTACATCATTTTATAAACCAAAATCTTTTGGTTACAGAATTAGTGGTATAATGTTTTGTTCTCCCAGGTTGACCACCGCATTTGACAGACAAACTGACAACCGAAAAATTGATACCCGGATTGACCATCGAAATGATCTAAGAAACATTTTTACCCAAATGCAAGTTTAAGCTCAATATGTAGTTTAACAACCCCAAAAATAAGCATGCCTCGACATCAGACGGATAAAACGTACGTAGATAATCTCGTTGCATCAAAAACAACCGAAATTAACTCAATTAAGCGATTAAAACATAATCTAAGTAATAAGCCCAAATCAGAACTAATTAAGCAACAAATAAGCTGAAAACTCGCTGAATCTAAGACCGAATAAGCAGAATAATCGAAAAACATCACAAATTGCTATGCAGCTCTGATACCACTTGATAGAAACTAGATTCACGATCTCAGGAGGTGTGGGAAGCTAAAAATATGAATAAAGCCATTTTAGAGAGAGAAATTAAGCTAATTTCAAATGTTTATTAAATGAATGGGAAATTAAAAAAAAGCTTCACCTCTCTAGAGATAATTAGATGAGTTATTTATAACCTAACTCTAGGCAACTATATGCTATTACATTTCCCGCCCTTTTGTTTAAGACTTAATAATCTATGTATCATAATGACACCACAATTTTTATTTTTAACAAGAGTGCTTGGGAATCTTTAAGAGAAACTAAAATAAGTTAGCTGCATCAAGTAGTATGGTACTACAATGTAATCCAAACAGCATCTGTAACACCCCCAAATTGGGTCGTAGCGGAATATGGGTCTGAGAGTGTTACTTCATAGATCAATAGCATAAGATATATATGAGAACGACCATTTAAAAGTCGTTTAAAACTGATACATTGGATTTAACAAATTGTTTGTTACAAAAGCCCGAAGCTTCACTTGTTCGTTGTTCAAAATACAAAGATTCTAGTCCATAACAAATATTTTCCCAAAATGTAATGCAATCAAATCTTTAATGCATATGACTTCCAAAATAACGACTACCAATGTATCTCTTGTCTTGTACCTCATTGATCTCCTGAGAAAACATACTTTAAAACGTCAACAATAATGTTGGTGAATTCATAGGTTTGTAAAATGTATAATGTAGGACCACAAGATTTTCCAAGTATATGATAATGCAACATATGCAAACATCACAAAAATGTAATTACATTTCCCTAAGCTTATGACACTGAAGCTCAAAATAAATGAATTGCAATATAAATGGCCAACATTGCCTGTGATGATGTTCTAACCCGCAACATCCTAAATCCAACATGGTATACGTTCGTTTGTCCAGTGATAGCTAATCACCCGAACGGGGATGTCAATCCCAAATAGATCTATTCATAGCATTCGCGCTCACATAGTAATTGACAGTTCATGATTGTGGGCTCAGAGGGTTATCGCTACTTAGGCAAACACGTAATCAAAATGTAAAAATGTTCACTTGTGTCCAATTGTAAAATCATGCATGTTTCTCACTCCAAAACTTGTAAATCATTATAAATGTAAAACGTGGGGCTATGAACTCACATCGAGTAATTGAATCAACAAAATATATAAGATGTGTGAAAACGTCACGTATGTATCCGAGTGCAACCTAATTAATTATAGGTCGTATGAGTACTAAGTACTTTGAATAACTATTACCGTATATAATTCTATATAGCTACATCACCATCTAATTGTAATTGAAAAATAATATTTATAAAGTTAAAATGTTTATAAATATCACCTTAGTAAAAATGTCGTAACTTTATCGTTTTAAGCCCGTTTTGTACGTTATTTATGTCCACGCTTTCGTATTATAAAGATATATTAAAATATTACATTTTAATGTTTTTAACCCACTAGTGAACAGTGATTTTTACTGTTCATGCACTTTATAAAATTATTTTTATAAATTTAATTATCGTAATTCTCGTAAAAAATCCATAACTCTTCGTTATTGATCAAATAATTATGATTCTTAATATTTTAGAATCCTAAAAATATGTATTTTCTGTGAAAAATAATCATATATTTTAATCAGATGTGGAAAATAATAAGTTTTTATAAAAGCTTTTATTATCGTAAATTTGCAAATAGCGTATCTTTTTCGTTACAGCTCGGATTTTCGAGTTCTCTATATGCTTACGATCGTCATGACATGTAGTATTTTATAAAAATATAAAATAAATATTTTATTTTCGAAATTTAAACAGAAAGTTTTGATCATTAGGCTTAAATGTTTATAAAACTTGTTTTTATAAGTTTTTAGTTTAGTGAATTTGCTACAAGTCCTCTACAACACTTTATCTCACAAGTCTTATATACTTTGGGTCCTTTAATCCATCATTTGTCCAAGGATATAAGTCTTTACATTTATTCATTTGTAACTTTAATAAGTAAACTTTAAAACCTTTAATTTATATACACTTTTTATAAATTAACCAACAATTGTATAATGTTTATACTTTCATTACAACATGTTCTTAACATCAACATAACATATGACAAAGTATATCAAACCATGATCAAGAGTAAAAATCCATTTTACATGTTAATATGTTTCCTAGATGGTGATTTACTATATAAACATCATATACACATAAAATCACAAATGTAAAGAGTGTATGGTTTTTAGATGACCTTAGGATGAAGTATGATGAAGAGTAACAAGTTCTAAACCCTGGTTTAGAATCAAAACCCAAGCTTCCAAGACTATAAAACCCTAACTTCTAATGAAACCCTAATCTTGAACTTTTCTTTATTAACCCTTTTAAACACTAAACCAAGCCTTCAATACACCTTAGGATACCTTAGATATGATGTTAGAATACTTGAAAACTTGGTAAATAAAATTGTATGAATTATTTAAGGGTGTTTGTTTCTTGTCGTGGCCTAGGGAGAGAAAACAAAGAGAATGAGAGAGTTTTTGCTAGTGAAATGAGTTGTGTGTGATATCTATTCAGTATACATGTATTTATACACCAAGCTAGTCCAACTTACTATTAGGAAAGTTAAGAACAAGTAAAACATGGGGAGGGAATTAAGGAGAACATTTGGTCATATATACTAGTCATGTACATAAGTTATAATGAGTCTAGGTTTGTACAAGTCTTAGTTGGTGTGAATTGTGTGCTCATTGTCCCATTGGGACTACATTGCATCCGAAATTAGGGGGGGAGGGAGTACTAGATGAGTCTTGGATATTTTGTTGATATTTTCTAGTATTACTTGAAGTTATAAGATGTAAAGGTTAAATGTAGAAGTATAACTCGTAAAGTGTATGTTCTAGTTTGGTTCCTTTATGTAAAATTCGGCTACAATGTTAATATGGGTGAAGTTTTATAAAACTTTGAGTATTAGGTATAATAATGGGTATTTGTTGAAGCGTAGATAAGTTTTGGTGGTTCCATGAATGCCTAAACGTATTTTATCGCGAAACGCAAATACTTTACGTAACCAATAAAAATAAAATGTGCAAAGTTAATAATTATCCTCCAAATAATTATCTAACACTTGCTTGACGTAAACATTTAATTGTTTGATGCCCGTTTACGTTGAATGACAATTTTATCTTACGCGATTTAACTTAACGATTAAAATTAAAAGTAAACGCGTACGAGACTAAAAATAAATAGTGAAATAAATGACGCCGTAAAATGACCTGAAAACACGGGGTGTTATACATGCCTTTATTTTGTGGTTGTCTCTTCATGGGAGACTTGCTACTCACGAAAGACTTATGTTTTGGAATAATCAAAATAATCTCGTGTGTCCTTTATGCAAAATAGAAAATGATTCACATGATCACCTTTTCTTCACGTGCTCATACTCTAAAGATATTTGGAAGAATGTTAAAGAAAAGGCGAAAGAAAGGACATGAGATATGAATTGGAGGAATGTGGTTAATCTTTTAGCTAATGGAAGATGCAACAATACCATCAAGTGTGTGTTACACATAATGGAAATTGCTACCACTGTTTATTTTATATGGAATGAAAGGAACCAAAGAATTCTCTCGAAATTAAAGGAACAGTCAATGTTTGCTAAATGGTATAGTGGAAAACATAAAACTGCAACTTATGAGCTTAAAAGTGAGGAAATCTGGTGCAGTGCCTCTAATAAGTAAAGATTGGGATATTTAAATGAATACTAAGATTTAAGAGACTGTTTGGGATAATGAAGTATCTATGGTATATTAGAGGGCCTTGTATCTTGGTATTGAGAACCTTTCTGCATAAGATCATTTTTGATTTGTAGTGGATATTGGATAAGTCACTATAATGACAATGAAAACTGTGTAGTTGAAGGCACATCCTATATCATAAGGAAGGTTTATCATCTTCTATTCTATATGCAAATTGGGAGAATGTAGCTACAATTGGATATTGTTTGGACTGTGATTCAGGAAATGTAGTCAAGGTGGGATGTCTCCGTGGGTAACTTTATACACTTGAGTGATGCCGGTTGCTTGGAAATGTAACTCTGTGTATTTAAGCCCTAATGGAACAGAAGTTTTGCTCTCTATTTGATGATGCCTTCTTACAAGAACCTTTGTGTGTATTGGTATGGGCTACTGATACAATTTATCCAGACCCTTATACACACATTGACCCACCATCAGAGGTCATGAATGCTGCAGCCGAACCACTTTTTTCTGATTCAATTGAATTAAGATGGTATCCAGTTAATGCCAGCGATAAGTTTTTAATCTACCTGCATTTTGCTGAAACTCGAATACTGAAAGGTAACCATAACAGAGTGTTCAATATTTACTTGAATCGGAACTACTGGAATGGACCTATCTATCCACAGAATCGTACAACCACCACTGTTTATCGTGGAGAACCTGAGACCGCAGCACCCTCATATACACTCACAATCAATAGAACTAAAAAGTCAAAACTTCCTCCCATCATCAACGCTCTCGAGCTTTATACTTTAAAGCCGCCCCCACAAAGGCAAACTGATGATCATGATGGCAAGTGTATATCTTTTTTATTTATCATAGCAAAGTAAAGTTTAAATACCGTAACTCTTTTCTGCTATATATATTAGCTGCTGCATTATGGAACATTAAGTCAAGTTACAAAGTAACGAAACACTGGAAAGGAGATTCGTGTGCGCCTCAAGAATTTGTTTGGGATGGTGT